>JABCKD010000365.1:0-14845 GCA_013186415.1 Fusarium sp. NRRL 66088
GGGCACAACAACACAAACAAATAGGTACAGGTGCAGCGACAAGCGCTGCGATGCTCAGGGGAGAGGAAAGGGGTCAAGATGAGGTCGCAAACATACCTGAAGTCGGGAATCTGATGGAGGTGACGTGAAGGAAAAGGGGAGAATTATCAAAGGTAAAGCTGGCGAGCTCAATCAAGTAGAAGGTGACAAGAGTGCACTGGGGGGGAGAAGGTGAAAAAAAGAAGTGGTTTTGCGGGACGGCGGATGGTAGGTAGGTAAGGTAGGTCAGGTAATGGAGGTAGAGGATCCAAGTCCAAGTCGGGCTTCGGGGGTTGTTGGGGGATTGGGCAAGTTTTGGTTGACGACGGGAATGAGCGAAAGAAAACGTGGAGGCATCAATCCGTCCAGTGCAAGACTGCCCTGGAGCTCCATCCATTGCCCCCTTCCCAGTGCTAAGCACAGGCAATCAGTGAATGAGGTGCCCACTGCCCTGACCGTGGTACGTACCTACCCCCGACCCGTCCCAGGAACTGGCAAGCACCGCCCACCAGCTGTCGAGTTGAGTCCCACTGAAGTTCCAGGGCACCCCTTCGCCTTCACAGTGGGCACGGCCTGTTAGTGGACGGGAGGCAAGAAGGCATTGTTGTCATCGCCCAGGAGAGCGCCCAATGGATCCTCCACCTCAGCACCTCAGCCTTGACGAGAGTGCCTCAGCTGCCCATGGCAAGGCGTGGAATGAGTTCCTATTGACAGTCTCACGTGCTGAATAAGGTGCCCAATTGGCAGGCTGCCTTTGCAGATCCTACCTGGCTATCAAAGAGTTGTGAGTTGCCCAGCTTCACTTCTAACGGCAGCACAGTATCATATCTCGGTACTCAACCAACATCATCAGGGCCCAATTACGATCAACATCAATCCGCCCTGGAAAGCATAGTGCCCTTATCAGTCAGTCCCTGCAGCCTCGTCAGCCCCCCCCGACCCGAGACTTTCGAGACAATAGACCAGAACCCCTCCCTTTCCTCCCTCGAATGCTTGACCTGACTAGACCCGATATGAGCCGTCATGTTGCGGAACGACACGTCAACGGCTGAGCAACGAGCGGCTGGAATTCCCAGGAGTGAAGGAGACGAAGCACAGAGAACAGCAGCGAAATGATGGATGGGATGGGATGGAGGGGCCCCCAAAATCGTCATCACCGTCATCGTCATCATCGTCATCATGCGCCCAAATTCGTCTCCCAGAATCCAGTGTGCTGGTGACCCCCCTTCATCCCCTTGGCGTGCCAGAGCGGGCGAGCAGCCACACAAGTGCCGACACGAGGCTCGTGGGACAGGCAATAGAGTCCAAAATGGCCAACCAACAATGAAGGCGACGTTTATTGTCTGCACACTCTTGACTGAATACTGGATACATCTTGCACGTCTTTTTATCACCAACCGTCCCCATGTTATTCGTATTCTGTCCACCCTGATACGGGCTGAAACGGCGACCGAGCATGAGGCGCTCTGCTCTCCTCGCTGCCTGTGCCACTTCAAACGCAACAACCAACGTTGGTTGGGCCGTGGCGATTGACTCATCATGCCCAAAGCTGGCTACAACGACAAAGAGCGTGATGCCTCGCCTCGCCTTGCCTCGACCTTTATAATAGGTCAGCTGGTAGGCGGCGCAACCTTGTTTTCTTATTCACGGTCTTATCAAGGCGTGTGCATTGGCGGAGCAGACTTTGGCCATGGATGGCTTGAATTATTTGGAATGCACAAAGGCGGACGGAACCTGCAAAAAACTCACTTACAAGACAGCATGAACCTTCATCAAAACGTCTCTCCATCAAACAAGACGCACCCATCATGAGGGCTGGCTCGACACAGCATTGCAGCCGTCTGCCCGAGCTGCGCCGCATGGCGTTGGTCTGGTTTGCAGGGTCCGCTGACGTCGTTGCCACCACCTCTTCAGCTTGGAAGAAACATGCCCATGGTTCCAGAAACACCAACAACTGGACCGCTTGTAGCTCAGCAAGGGAAAGAATTTTGATCAAGATGCCTTGCTTTGGCAACAGCTTGAGAATCTCTTTTGATGGCTTTTGAATAATTCTATTGAGGATCCTCTTCTCTTCTCTTCTCTGGGTACAATTAAGAGACTGCGTCTGTCAAAGTGCCTCTTAGACGTGGGTTACCCAATCAAGACCCGAGGTCAACCAGCAACACCATGGTCAATGGGTGTCCAGCTGATCACTGAGGCCATGGGAAAGGTGAGAGAATGTGTGCCATCCGAGGCCTTTGTGCAGCAAATATCTGGTGATCTCTGCCTTCTTGCCTGCCTGCCTCTGCGTCCGAGCCGGCTATCTATGCCTGTCAGGTTTTTATTTCCCTCCGCACCGCAGCCCCATCGCCTGCTCCATACGCGGTACAACTTCACGCCACCCGCCCCGTCACCTGAGAGGAAGCGTTCATTCTGTTAGCGATGGCTGCCTCTGCTGGATCATGAAGTCTTGACTTTGGTGGTCTTTTTCGCCATCTTCATTCTTTAGGATCGCGACGGGAATTAGCAGAAACCTTAAGAATAGAGAAACAAACGTCTGTTCACTGCAGCCTTACAGGGAACCCTAGAAGCGATCCTGACCCTGGCTGTTCGAATTCTTCAATCCCGTAGGCTCACTCGTCCGCGCTGACAGGCTCCAGATCCGAGCTCCCAAGCGGACGGGGCCGGGATTTACCGCCAGCCGTGCAACCGTCTTAGCAGAATACCTTTGAAGCAACTGTCATCTCCGGTGTAAAAGATGTACCGCACTATGGCCCGAAGCCTGGCCCGAACCCAGAAAGCTCGCTGCTCATCAGATCATCCGGCCAATTGCTCTCGGCTCTTCGCAACCACTTCTCCAACCTTTCCCCACGTCATCGCTACACACACAAAACGCCTCTACCTTCGCCCTTCAACCTCGTCTTTCACAAGACATATCAACAACCATGCTCCGAACAACCTTCCGCCAGACGGCCACCTTCCGGCCTGTTCGATGCTTCTCTACCACCCCCCGCGTCATGACCGAGGGTGCTACCGGTGCTCCTCCCAAGACCGGCGGTCCTGGGTAAGTTCCTCCCTCCCTCCCTCCGGCCGCGGATACACGATTTGCATCAATTCGCATCAACCAAGACATCAATTGATCCTAACCTTGGTACTACAGTGACGCCTTCCAGCGACGAGAGAAGGCCAACGAGGACTACGCCATCCGCCAGCGCGAGAAGGAGAAGCTCATTGAGCTCAAGAAGAAGCTCCAGGAGCAGCAGCAGCACCTTGAGCGCCTCTCCAAGCACATGTACGTCTCCCGCTCTCCAACCACCTACCCAATTGATACCCCAAAACAACAACTTTACTGACTTGTCTGTCAACAGCGACGAGATCACCAAGGAGCAGGGCGGCGAGCAGAACTAAACCTCTCAATTTTCCACATCTTCGTTACCGGATAGGTCGGGCAAAGCTTTGCGCGGGGAAAGCCACTCAATTGCGAGAGATTTTTTATTTCGGCAACCAAACCAAACCAAACACAATCACGATCGTCGACTCGATGGGATGGATATGATATGAAATGGCACATCATCCAGGGGTTCCCTTTTTCCACAGTCTAAACTAGTGTACAAGAAACATTCACGCATCCGCGCACTCTACACGTCCCCGCATTGAATCGCATGTACCTCCCACATCTCATCTCGTCTTGATTGCTCTCCAACCATGTCTGTCTCTGTGACGTGGTCTTCCATCTTGCAACTACAGAATTACATAGAGTCCTTGCCTAAACTCCATTCCCAATGAATTACACTCGTCCTCCTCCGACCTATCGTCGCCCCATGTACGAACGATAGAAGCTCTCAGCTGCATCATTATCCGAGCTGCCGTAGTGGCTTCCAAGGTTGCTGCTCGACTTTTGGGCCGCCGTCACCTTAGCCTGGAGGGCCGAGGCATTAGCATCGATCCACTGCAGCTGTGTGAGGTGACCGTTGAGGACCCGGACGATCTGGCTCAGCTATATCGTTTAGTTAGTAACTCTGCTCATCCTTGACCATGGGGGTATGAAACTTACAGGGTCCTCGGGCTTAGCACCCTTGTTAAGTGTGCCCGAAATGTCATTGATCTCCTTGACCATCTTGGTGAGATCCCTCGACTTCTCATCCAATTGTTGCATCAGCTTCTCTGCAAGCTTGTATGTGCGTTCCCGCTCCTGGTCAGGACCTGCCAACTGCTCGCCGGGACCAAGCTGCTTGGCAAACATGTCCTGCACCTCCGACTCATAACGATCAAGCCAAGCCTCGAGCTCATCCTGCTGGTTCTCTACAGCTGCAAGCTGTCGCTCAATCTCATGGCTCCTTCGCTCCGCCTCGAAAGTATCCAGGTACAACTTCTGGATCTTCTCGCCGTTGTCTACGAGGCTTCTGTCCCAGGTGGAGACAGTGGTAGCCTGCTCCTTGAACTCCTTCTGATACTTGGACAGGTCCGAGGCCCATCGCGTCACGATGTCCTCCATAGTCTTGTTCTTGAGCCGGGCCATCTGTGAGGTAGGTCCAGTCGTGGAGGCACCCAGAGCACTGGTTCCGTTCTGAGCGGCAGGCTTTGCCGCGTCCTTGCTGGCGTCTGTAGTCGTGGCCGCCTTGGCTCCGAACAGGCTGCTTGCTGGCGCTGCCGTTGTCGCTGCCGTGGCCGCAGGGGCAGCTGTGGTTGCAGATGTCTGAGCCTGGGTGGTGGCCGGTGTTCCAAACAAGCCGCCGGCAGGCTTGGGCGCCGTCGTCTCGGTAGAAGGCTTTGGGGCACCACCAAAGAGACCACCCGCGCTCGAAGCCGTTGCTGGAGCCGCCGTGGTTGCAGCCGTGGTTGTGGTTGCAGCAGGCTTGGCGCCGAACAAACCTCCAGCAGTCGCGGGGGTCGAAGTGGTAGCAGCAGCAGATGTTGTTGCCGCACCTCCAAAGAGTCCGCCAGCAGGTGTCGAGCTCTGAGCTGCTGCTGCAGGAGCCGCGGGCTTGGCACCAAACAGGGTTGAGGTAGTAGAGGGTGTCGAACCGCCTGCTTGAGAAGCAGCTGGTGCAGCTGTCTCGGTCTTTGCGCCACCACCAAAGAGTCCACCTGATGACGGAGCAGTGGTGGAGGCTGCGGCACCGCCGAAGAGCCCTCCACCAGGGGTGCTGGCGCCAGACTGCGCGCCTCCAAAGAGACCTGACGAGGCAGTTGTGGTTGTGCTGGGTTGGGCGGGAGCTGAGGTGTTCGCAGGCTTCGCTCCAAAGAGAGAGGGTGTGGTAGATGTCTGAGCACCTGCGTTTCCAAAAAGGCTGGGCTTCGCAGAACCGGCAGGTGGTGCTCCGGCTGGTGTTGTTGATGGCAGAGCAAAGGTTGGCTTCGCGGGGGTCGCAGTCGGTGCGGTGCTTGGGGTGGTAGAGGCTGCCTTGTTGCCGAACAAAGAATTGCCAGTGCTGGCAAACAGTCCAGATGCCGGAGCAGCTGAGGTGGTGGCTGCGCTTTGTGCCTGGGTGGCATTGTTCTGTCCGCCAAACATACCACTGCTAGCAGGAGTAGTAGTGTTAGCACCACCAAATAGGTTACCCGCAGGCTTGTTGGCAGTGTTTCCGTTGTTTCCAAAAAGTCCTCCGCTCGCGGGCGTGGTTGAGGTGGTGGCACCTCCACCAAACAGTCCTCCAGTCGCAGCAGTTGTCGCAGGAGTGGTAGAAGCACCACCTCCTCCAAAAAGACCGCCCGATGAAGGAGTCGTAGAAGCACCGCCGCCGAAGAGCCCGGATCCAGTCGATGCGGGTGTGGTGGAAGTGTTGTTGGTCGCGGAGCCTCCAAAGAGACCTCCAGCAGGCTTTTGCGCCGAGGCGCCAGTTTGTTGACCAAACAAACCGCCTGGGTTGCCCGCGGGTGTAGTGCTGCTACCAGCAGTGGCACCTCCGAAGGAGAACTTGGGTGTTCCCGCCGCAGCTCCAAAGAGACCGCCCGAAGCCGGCGCGGTGGACGTCGTGTTGTTGTTTGGCGCGCCCGAAGAGCTGCCTGTGCCTCCAAAGCTGAACGACATGATGGCGGCTGGAGGTTGAGGATCAGCTTCCTCGCGTCGGGGGAATTGTCGATCGCGGTATCTCTGATACGTTCACGTGATTCTCGGCGCCTTGGAGACGAGGTTCCTGATGACCGACAACGAGACCTGGGATGTCAGCGCGAAAAGTTGAGATGAGAGAGGTTCTTGTCGTCGATGGCAACGGGGTGAATGAAGACGGACCTCACAGCACATGGGAGCTTTTTTTGTGGGGACGCGCCGAACCTCACCACTCACAGTTATCTAAGGAGGTGCCTGAGCTAGTCTGTTTCTAGCCATCGTCTCAGATAGCTCTCTGACGCAGGGACCGTTTTAAACGGTAGATGTCCAGGCGTGCCTACAGGTTAGCTGTACTTCAGTACCTATGGACATTACATGCGATCTCGATGAGAACCCAGGATAGAGTCGTGAATCTTGCGTGATAGATACATGTAAGCTGGTCGATGAGACACGCGAATTGCACTTCCACGCAGAGTATGTGGATCGCAAGTACCAGCCTGCGGCATTCCTTATGGTTCATCTTGATACCGTTGCTCCGAAGCTGGATAGGGCCCATTCTGCCCATAATTACAAAGGTGTTCTTTGAGGCTCATACAAGCTCCATATAACCATCGTAACCACTATATAGACTAGGCGGTGAAGAATAAGAAGCAAATCTCATCCATAGACACCGCAAGGACAAGCACGTATGATCATTTTAAACGTCGACGCAAAGAACGGTGTACTCGGCAAGGAATAGACCAGGCTTGCGAATGGATGAGGCGCGCACTGTAAGTAGCCCCACGTGATGTACCTATGCGTTGGAGTGGGCGAGCTTCCAGAACTCGCAGATGCCGTCGACCTCCTTTCTTGATCATACCAAGTATATTTGACCAGACCTCCTTATCTGTACACGACCCAAGAATTGTTCTTCTGACCGAGGAGCCTTTGGATTCTCCGATTTCAAGCTATCCCCCCTCACGGACCTGTCGATCGCGAACCAAGCCCACCGCTCAGGTCGGGCTCCCCTAACCCCACGCACGACCATCATATCACATGCCCTAGAGCTCGCTACCTCGAGGTTCTGCAGCTCCAAGTAGTATTCTCGTCTATTTCCGGTCATCATGACAGACGCCGAGAAACTCGAACCTCCCAAGGTGGCTCCCAGCGAGGACCCAGGTGCCCGCGAGCTGGGTATGTTTTCCCAGCCTTGAATACTCTGGTACACTGCTGACATGTCGGTAGCCGAGGAGTCTGAATCTGAGGACCAGTTCACGGACGCTCAATCCGATGCCGCGAGCTCGATGATCAACTCGCCGGTCCCTAAGACCCGGGTCGAGAGGGTCGATGACCAGCCATCATACGGCGAAGTCCCTGGAACTCCAGCATACGCCCTGCGGGAACAGGATGCCCAACCCGACGAGATCGCGATTGCCCCCGAAGAAACACCATCCCGGGATAACTCCTTGACCCCTGAGATCAATGCTCCCACAACCATTGTAGAGGAGGCCCCAGGGCCAAGAAGCCGCTCGCACTCGATCCAATACGAGGAGAGGCGCAGAGCAGACGCTTCCCCAGATATCGTTGTGGATTCCGATGGTCAGGTCAGGGAGATTCAGGGCGAGAGCATAACTGGCGAAAGCGCTGCTGGTATGGGAATAGCCAAGTCCTAAAGAGCACAAGAACATATGTTGACCACTGAATTTCGTTTTCGCGTAGATGACCTATCACCTAAATCCCCCGATTCCCCGGCCTCGCAGTCAAGAGAGGAAGAGCTGTCCGAGAAGCCCATCACTGTAGCCGCGCCTGTACCAGCTGGTGACAGCGATGGCGAAGAAGAGGAGGACGAGGAGGAAGATGGCGATGAAGACGATTTCGGAGACGACTTTGACGACTTTGAAGAGGGCAACGAAGATGACGACTTCGATGACTTTGAGGACGGTTTCCAGCAAGCAGAAGATCCAGCACCTGCCCCTTCACAAGGAACCCTCCCACAACAACCTACGTTACCATTCGTGAGTCTTCTTGATATTATACTTGCTCAAGTTATTTACAATTCATCTAGCCTATACCCGACTTTGACGGACTTGACCCCGAAGGAGTTATAGCAACCTTGGAACCATACCTCGCAGCCTTGTTCCCACCCGAGGAACTCGATCTTCCCGCTTTCCCACCCTTGTCTAAAGACTCATCCGTCTTCTTCACCCCTCGCTCAGCATCTCTCTGGTCTCAACTTGTCGCCCCTCCCCCCCTTGCCCCCCCTGACTGGATCCGCTCCCGCACACGGCGCCTCTTCCTCGTATCACTTGGCGTCCCCGTGGACCTTGACGAGATCCTACCGGCCTCCAAGCAAAAGAAGCTTGTCCTCCCATCCCTCAACGTCCGCACCGCTTCCCCACGCAACTCTAGCGAGTCCCGATCAGTGTCCCGACTACGGCAGGGCGAAGGTAACAACTCGTCCACATCGGTCGATACCCAAGGGAAGCCCTCGGCCTCGAAGAAGCGCAGGGGTCCTCCCCCGCAACCGGAGCTGGATCTCGTGGCTGCCAGGCACCTGTGCATGACGACAGATGAGGCTCTCAACGGCATGACCGATCAGGAACTCAAAGCCCACATTGCCAAGCTACAAGGTTTGGAGGGAGCAGCAAAGGAGGCGCTGGAGTACTGGCAGAAGCGGACGGACGAAAAGATTGGCGATAGGGAAGCCTTTGAGGGGGTGATAGAAAACCTGGTCAAGCACGTGCGAAAGGTACGGAAATAGACTCTTGTAATATATTTTTTGGGGTTTGGCCAAAAACCTCGTTCAATTCTTCCTGACCTTCAGGACTTAAAACTTTTGTCTTTCCCCCCCGTGAGGTTGACGTGACCCTCTTTGATGCACCTACAACGTAACTACATGGCTCATCCCGCTACCATCACCGGTCCCCAGAGCTTCTCTGTCCGGGGAATGCTTCCTCCCCTTCTGCTCCCCGTCCCTGAAAACGACCACTATAAACACCAGGCCTCATTCCAGCGCCAGCCGTCTACTCAAAATGCCGTCGAGGGCTTTGCCTCTGCTTGGGCGCCCTCGGGTCCGGAACTTTGCGTAGTAGAAGAATCGTGAGAAACCGTTCGTTTGTCTACATGAATTGCTTACGAAGTGCTGGGCTCGAGTGTCACACCGCTGTAGTAGAGTTAGTTGTAGTTCTAGAGAGCGTGGAATCAGGACAACTTACGCAGCAATGGTAGCCCATCCAATGAGACGCCAGTGCTTCTCGATACGTCGGGACAGAGCAACCTTCTCGCCAATGTTGCTGCAGGCAGGGCTGGTCAGGACCAGCTTAGCGGCATCGTTCTTGATGGCGATGACCTTGGCTCCGGTCGAAGTGGAACCAATGTTGACCATGATCATCTCGTTCTTGGCCAGCTTGGCAACCTTGGCCTGCTTGCCGTCGGCGGTTCGCACACCGAGCAGGCGGCGGAGCAGGTAGAAGTTGATCTCAATCTCGCTGTAGATATCGGGGAGACGGCCCTTGAGACCCAGGACGAAACCAACGAGACGATCGGCTCGGCAGAGGGTAGGGTCGATACGGGTACCAACACCGATGAGACCACCGGGAACGGCGTACTTGAGGTCGTTGGCCTCGGAGTTGAGCGAGACGACTCGGCTGAAGATGGGGGTACACTTGAGGGCACCGCTGTCATCTCGGGACACGATACCGGGTCGGATCTCAATCTCGTCACCCAGCTTGACAACACCGTGAAGGATAGAACCACCAGCAACACCACCCTTGAGGTCATCGATCTCAGCACCGGGCTTGTTGACATCGAATGATCGAATGACGATCATGTGAGGGTCCATGCTGAAGTCACGGGGAGGAACGGGGATGGTGTTGACGATGGCCTCGTTGACGGCATCAATGTTGAACTTGAGCTGGGCAGAGATGGGGATGACGGGCGACTTTCCAGCAACGGTGCCTCGGATGAACTTGAGGATAGACTGGTAGTGCTGCTGGGCGGCCTCTTCTCGCATCAAGTCGACCTTGTTCTGGAGAATGATGATCTTGTCGAGCTTCATGATCTCAATGGCAGCCAAGTGCTCAGAGGTCTGGGGCTGAGGGCAGGATTCGTTGCCGGCAATAAGGAGCAGAGCAGCGTCCATGACGGCGGCACCTGACAACATGGTGCTCATCAGAATATCGTGACCGGGGCAGTCGACGAAGCTTGTATCGTCAGCAAGGGTTCTGTTGTCGCATTTCGGGGCTCAACTTACGAGACATGTCGCAATAGCCGGTAGGTACCAGAGCAGCCCTCTCTCTCGCAGGGAGGATCGACCTCCTTCTCACTCTTGTAACTTCGGTAGCATCCTGGCCGAGGGCACTGAGCGTTATCGCACTTGTAGATCTTGGCGTTGGCATATCCCAACTTGATGGTAATGTTTCGGATCAGCTCGTTCTTGAAACGAACGGTCTGGACACCGGAGATGGCCTTGACGACGGTGGACTTTCCGTGAGCGACGTGGCCGATGGTGCCAATGTTGATGGTGGCTTGTCGGGCAATAATCTCGGGCGTCAGAGGAGTGAGGCTGGCGACGTCGAGGTCTTTGGGGTCGGTTTGCGGGGGCAGCTCCGGTCTTTGAGCAGCGGGCTCGGCGATGGCTGGGTTGGACTTCTTGAGAGCAGGCTTGAGGGGCTTGTCATCACCTGCCTCGTTGTGGCCGACAGACTCGCCAGAGTCGGACTCGGACTCAATGTCGTCGTACTTGGGGTCGCCGTTGGCAGACATGGTGGTGGAGGCGGGGCAATCGGCCGGGTTTTGGGGGTGGTTTTCGGTCGTGGAGCAGCAGTGAGGGCGATTTCCGGGGTGATAAATGGTCGCCTGGGTCTGGAGAAAATTACACTCGAAGGTTCGAGGGGATCGTGAGCGGTTCTCGTCGTTGAGGTCGTCGAGAGCCAAGAATTTGCGTATTTCGCCTTGATGATGGCAAAATTCCTCGTGTGCAGTCTGTCGAGATGGCTATGACTCTTACGCTAAGCCTGTTAGGGCCCGATAAGGCGATAAGGATTCGATGCCCCTCCTCGGGGTATTGTCGGCAGGTGCTCCCACCACAGCTTTAAGTTGAGGTTGTGGGTTTAGATAAGCAAGCCTCCGCAACATTGATCACCAGCTTTGGAGAGTTCAGCTACGACCTAATCCCATTGAGTATTGGGCTAATAAGACACGTTAAATGCCAATTCAGATTGATCCAATCTACCTTCAATCTAGGTCTCTTGATATGCACTATTCATCTATCGTTGTCCTGTTGTCAGTTGTCAGTTGTCTACTGGGCTCATCAGTATTACACCTGAGAGTAGCCAATGTCTTGAACACACAAGTCCTGTCGTTGATATACTTATTGGCACTAGGATATCCCTTTGCGGACCATCTGGACACATTTATGACCATGAAGGCAAGATGGACGGAATGTGTACTAGAAACTGTTGACTCGCCAGAAAAAATATGATGACTGACTGAGACACTGATTCCTGAACCTCCTCAATCAATCACAGACATCAGATTAGTTGTTAAGCTAGTCACGTGCTAGGAAACAACGAAGAAACGAAACAGAAACCGAAATCCGTGCGGTGATGCAAGTTTCAAGTGGCGCTTCTTGCCAACAACGCCAAGGTGAGGGGGCAGAGACAACGACATGGGTCGTTCACCAGCCTCCACGTCAAGCAGGACGACGAAAAAAAAAAGACTCATCATGGGTCGTGTGGATCGTCTTTTGTGCTCTGGCGTGCATCACGGAGCATATGTCCGCAGCAACAGCGGCCGTCTTTATCGGCCCCCGGACTCCGGAAGAGGCTGACGACTGCTTGAGATGGGCATGGATGCCAGAAACGGACGTGGATGGATGGACGAACGTCAATCTGTCCGACATGGAAAAGAAAACCACCATGTCCCCGAGTGCTACATTATCACACCCATCTTAGCATGGTCAAGAAACACCATGATGAATTGCACCACGCGACTTGACTTGACTTGCAGGTCAAAAATAGAAATGTGCCGGCTCCCCAACCAACAGACCCGTCAACCAATATGCTGGGGTTCAAGAGTCAGGTATTTGTGATTGCCAAGAGGGACGACGTTCGGGAAGAGTCGCCTCGCTGTGCAGGGCGTTCTGCAAGACAATGCGCGCACCACCACACACCGCAAGGGACCGCACAAGAAGGTGGAAGAAAAACTCGAAAGGCACACATAATGGCAGCCCAGAGGAGCATCCATGGTGGGCCAGAGAGGCATGGACCTCGACGACGTCGAAACAGAAGTCGTTTGTTGCCGCCGACGCCTGCAGGTGGCTGGGAGTCCATCACGGCCCTGAGACAGCTGATTGGTGGTGTTTGGTGAAGGCGTGAAGCGCTTGCAGGAATGCAGCCTATCAAGCCGGCAGATGGGCCGCCAGGGGGTTTAAGAGCGGCTCTCAGGCCCGGCCAATGGCGCTTCGAGGACGCCATCTCTCCACGATCCACGCTCTCAACTCCAACATGTTCTAGCCGCCGGGGGCAATCCCATCGCCCAGTGATATGGCTCGGGCCATGGGTCAAGGGCCGTGAGCGACGGGCGAGATGGATCGCTCCGGGTCATGCAGCGACGGGGGCCTGGGGGCGATGCTAACCAACGTGGGTGTTGTTTGCTGGTAGAGCTTGTCCAGCTGGCGGCGCAGAAAGCTACCTCTGCCTGTGCCTCTATGCGAGTACGCAAGACCCTGCTGCCCGAACGCTCTCACATATCACGGCAGCTCTCCCAAATCCCTCTTGTGAATCCCTCCTCCTCCTCCTCTCGGTGGCCGTCTTCTGTACGATCGAAGCTTCTTGGACTGGTTCCAGCATCCGTATCACAGACGTCAGCCGCTCTCAAGGCGACACGAACTATCAATCCTTGACAATCCATCTATCCACTTGCCTGTGTCTCAAAGCACCGACCAGGTTATCGACGCCTCAGCTTCACATCTTCCCAGCTGCGTGGGCGTCTATTCCAAGACGAATCACTCGCCGGCGGCTCGCCTCTACCTATCAGAGGTCTGCTTCTCTATCCGCCCACCATTCCGGTAAGACCATTTCCAAGGTCCATCTCCTCCACGCCCCTCCCTCATGTCCTGTCCCATCGTTGGCGTCTTGGTGCCGTCGAATGAGCGTGCCTGATCCCTCTATTGCTGCCGACCTCAAAACTGGTCGCTTCCCACCCGAGTCCGCCTCGCCGGACCTCTCTCTTCTTCTTCGATAGCTGGTCTCCCTGTTTTTGCTGCAATCAATCAATTTTGTCTGTCTGTTCCTTTCAGGGTGTAGTGGCTTGGACTGCGTCGAAGCTCTTATACCCACTCAACAACATCTTCAACCATCACTTACACGTTTGCGCCTCTTGTCCTCGATCTTGACTTTACTGCCCTACACAACAACAATGGCTGGACCAGGTCCGTCACTTTCACCGAGCCTGTCTTTTGGCATCGAAGAGGGTCCTTTACTTACACGTAGCCATGTAGATGAGAAAAGGCGGCCTGCCGCACTAAACCTCACTCCTGCTCGACCTGGCACCTCCGAGTCGTCCTCCTCAGACGGTTCCCTCAAGCCTCGAACTCCCCGCTTCGCCGAGGCCACCTCAGTTCACTCGCCAGTCGACTCTCGATCGCCCTTTGCCGACCCCGAGAAGTCCCACGCTCCCCAGCCTCAGCCCGCCGACGTTGGTTTTGGTTACATCGGCAACAACAGCAACCGAGAATCCATCCCCGTCCCAATGACTCCCAAGACGCCCCTTAAGAGCGCCATGAAGGTGCCCGGAACGCCAGCCGGTAACCGAAACCCTCTCAGCCCGACCTTTCGTGAGGCCGATATCCTCGAGAAGCAGGAACTGGCAACCGAAAAGGAGCAGGCTCGCGATGTGGTATGTCTCTTGTTGTATTGGAAAGTTGGTTGAATCACACACTTACACGCCAACAGAAAATCAAGGCCCGTGTTCGTATGGCCAAGTTTGCCCTTCGTGGTGTCAACTTCAGCTGCTCTCTCATCATTCTCTGCATGCTCTCGGCAACCTTCTCCATCTTCAACGCTACCAAGGCCCTGCCTGACCAGAGCCGAATGCCGTCCTGGGCCAAGAACACCAATGCCTGGCCTCAGAAGCTTGTTCTTGCTATGGCCTGTGTCTCCCTCGCTGCTTGTATCATCGTTTTCGCCTCCTACTGCCGAGGTGGTCACAGGCGGGCCGAGAAGGTTGGAACTTATTACACCATGTTTGCTATCGGTTGGGTAAGTTTTCACTTGATGAGTTGAGTTGTGAAACACAGACTAACAGTGAATAGTTCATCCTGGCTTTGATCCTCTGGGTTGTCACGGCCATCCTGTTCCAGAACGCAAAGAACAACTCCAACAACAAGGACATGTGGGGTTGGTCCTGCGTGCAAAACACTCGTTCTGAAGTCTTTGGCGACAAGGTTGACTATGCACTCATCTGTCGTCTTCAGAACTGGGCCATGATCTGCATCATCATCGAGGTGGTCATCGAGGTCCTCTGCATTCTCCTCTACAGCATCGTCTTTTACCGCTACTACACCAAGCGACGTCTGTTCAAGTCCATGGACATGCGAGACCGCGCTCGATCCGACCTCTACCTCGCCCAACTCCGCAGCCAGTCGGCCCCCAACACTCCCGGCTTCGCTCCCAAGTCTCCCGCCCTCAGCGCCTACGCCATGTCTCCCCGCCACCCTCCCGCCGCCTACCAGAGCCTCCCCACCGTCCACGAGGTTCACGAGAACCCCTTCACGCTTGGTACCCAGTTCGCCGAGCCCAAGTCCCAGTTCGCTCCCCA
>JABCKD010000366.1:0-110269 GCA_013186415.1 Fusarium sp. NRRL 66088
ACGGTATTGTTGACCGAGATTGTTTTCTCGGGACGTCGGAGAGAAAGAGTGATTAGTGAAGGATTGTAGACAAGGGAACGGTTCAAGGAAGAGTAAAAAGAAAAAGTCTAGCTGAAATAAAGCCAGCGGGCGTTGTTTTGACTTGTGCCTCAACCAATGCCTCTGGCCGAGGTGTGGCACGGCTCGAAAGCCCATTCGATCATGATCCTTGGCAGACAAGAAGTGGCTACTGCTTACTACGCGTGGGGCCCCCCCTGCTTGTCCACTGAAATCTGTGGAGGGGGGACGTCCTTCTGAGGCGTTTTCCACGATGCCCGAAAAACGTAACGCCTCGGCGAGACCCTGACGGGGAACGACGGCGAGTGGGAGCCCCAGACGTCATAACCCTGGGGGGGAGCATAGTGGGCGCACCGGGCGGCCTGGCCGAACGAAGCGTTCGGGGTTGATGGCTCAAACCGGAAGGAGATTACTGATGGGGTGGCCAGGGTTGTTCTTGGGTTGGCCAAGCTTTCAGCCAAGGGTGAGGATCTGTCCAATTGGACTTGGATATTCAGATGTGTCTTGTTCGGTGGTAATACGAGGCGTTCAATCAATCACATGTAACTATTGGTGAAGATGGACGAATCGGCGTTGAGGCTGCATCTTGGAAGTTGGGTAGTACAACGTCGAAGCTGAAGAATTTGGCTTTTGTGGAGGTGTGAGTGTGTGTGTTTTGTGGGATAATGCGATAGTGGGATAAGACAGTGGATTATAGACTCAATTATCGAACTGATTATGGGACACAAATGACGGCAGTGAAGCACGACAAGGGGGGAAGAAGCAAAGAGCTGAGAGAGACTGGTGCTTTCAGAACATAACCCTTGATCCTGTCCGTGGATTGGATTGATGACCCCATCGTATCAAATCGTCAGACCATGGGGAACCGTGCTCTCCAGGTTATGTCTTTTTTTAATGGAAAATACCAAATATTCTGGGTTAGCGCTTGAGATGGATTTATTTGGGATAACCGGCTGGGACTCCGTGTGGTCGGTTCGTGATAGTCGATGATTGTTGTGTTAGGTGGTGGTCCTGGAACAGTTCCCATACTGAGGGGGTCACACACACTCTCTCTCGCGCTTCTTATCTAAACAACCTAGCCCTTCTCTATAGTCGCGTGCTCTTCAGCTGAACCGGTATTCCAACAGACAATTACCGGCACGTGACCGGTAGTGTGATCCGATGCCTGTCCATGTCTATCACCATAACCGTCGGTCGGCATCAACCCCGTCCACCGTTGTAATCAGCACCACCAGCCTTCCTCAGCCGCGTAACAATATCCCCCTCGTCCAGCTCACCGCGCTCCCCCGTAGTGACGGCAATACTATGGTGCGCGAGCTGACGCTTGACGTCGCCGCTCTCGATGCTGACCCTTGCCTTGCGCATAACCTTTGTGTTCTCGCCGATCCAGACCACGAGAACAAACTTGACGCGCGTGCTCTCCTTATCGTTGGCGTACTCGACGCGCACGTAGCCGTATTGCACCTGGGTGTCGTCCAGCTCCTTTACCAGCTCAGATAGACCGCCCGTGCCCGTCTTTGTGAGGGATAGCTTGTTGCCTACGGCTGATGCGTACGAGATGAGGAGCCAGTTTGTCTCATCCTTGTCCGACCGTACGGCGTCGTAGGCGGCGGCAACTTCAGGAGCTTCGAGGCCAGACATTGTTGATATATGTGCCGCAGACAGAT
The DNA here is from genome assembly GCA_013186415.1 of Fusarium sp. NRRL 66088. NCBI lineage: Eukaryota > Fungi > Ascomycota > Sordariomycetes > Hypocreales > Nectriaceae > Fusarium > Fusarium sp. NRRL 66088. Next base: position 1,725 of record JABCKD010000366.1, read on the forward strand.
TGCGATTGTGTAAGGGGTGTGTATGTGTGGTGGGTTTGTTTGATCGATCGATTTGGGTCGGTAGGTGGGTGGTGGTGGTTGTGTGCAGCGCAGCGCAGTGCAGTGCGTACTCGCAGGTGCCGAATCAGAAGCCAATGCAGGACCCAAGAATAATTACGGGCCTTGAACCAAACAAAGAAAAGAGTTGAAAAAGGTCGTTGGTCAGGGCTTTCAAAACTTCCCTCTCTTCATTCTCAGGGGGGGGACCAAGGAAAAGATGAGACACAACTGAAGAGAAATCCCGCTTTCTCAACCAGGGGGGGGGGGGTTCAACCCCTTGTCTGATCTGGGAAAAGCTCGGTTACGAACGGAACGCGCCCTAGAAGTCTTTGTCAGTATCCATAATTAATTACTTGTAGCCGCGCTAAAGAAAACGGACGTCTTCCGTTGGATGACAGGGCAACACCGCGAGTAATGAATGGTCGGTTTCTCATGGGTCCCCTTGACCGAGAGACCGTTCTGGCCGAAGCGAATGGGGAATGGAACACCACCGTTCATGTACAGAAGCCTGGCCTGCTCGTAACCGAATGGCTTGCTTGCCGCAGAAGAAAGAAAGAAAAAAAAAAAGAAATTCCCCACCAGTTCTGTTAATCCCAGCCCTTGCCTTAGCCAAGAAATCTGTTGGTTGTTTACTGCTCGGTGGTCGTATCCGGGCTCCTTGACCTTGTTCTCTCCGGTCAGGAAGGTCAACAACGACGAACAACGCCACGAATCTCGCATCGTGAACTCATTCCGTTCGATATGTTACAGTACGGACCAAAAGACAACTCCGCGGGTGGGGTGAAGTGGTTCTACCCCATCTCCGACCCCGACACCCCGTAACACATCATCCCACTCGCCTCCATCCATTTTGCCCTACTTATGGAGCTTCAGTGCCCAACTTACCTCTCCATCAATATAATGGAGCTCTTATCATGCGCCGAAAATTCCCCATCTACCGTTTCCACCCCGTCTTTCGACACTGACCAAGCGCTTGCAAATTCCATGCAGTAAGAGTGGTGCATTGTTGATGCCTACATGATCTTGACGGCATACGTAAATAGATTCCCGAGTACCTACCTACATGAGCCAAGCCAAGAGAGGCTCTGCTCAGCCGCCCACTGACCACCTGATTCTGGTTTCGAGGCTTTTTTTTTTCTCCCATGTTCATGCCTGTGGAGATTTTTACGGTATGCCAATCCACTGTCCGTCGCCCTTACGTTTCACAACGGAGTGTCCGGGAGTCAGGACAGTGGGTATTGTAACAGTTGTTGGTGCTGCGCCTCTTGGTCCTGCGATGCGATGCTTGGCGATGGAGTACCCGTCTGTCTGTCATGCAAATGATCCAACATGGTGACACTGTGGAAAGGGGATGTTGTCTGTGAGGAAGATGCTATTGAAGCCAGAATTGGAGTCCATGTTCCACAATTACATATTCATGCTCTGATCGTGACCAAGGCTCGTGGAGTGAGGATAGGACCAAGTTTTTTTACTCCTCTAGTGGAGTGCATTTCTATATGCATCGTGTGGTTAGCGTGTGAGCTGCTGTCATTTAGGTGTGACGTCACTGCTTCGAGACGACCGAGTTTGAGGCTTTTTGCTTTTTGCTTTTTGCTTTTTGCTTCTTTTCTTTTTCTAGATTTCCTTGCGGAAAATTGGAAGCAAAGTGTCCAGTTTCTAGAAGGGCCGTTGTTGAAGCGTGTGTGTTTCGTGTTTTGCTGTGATAGCTCGAACTCCGTGGTTTAAGTGAGGATGGGCAGAGTGAAAAAGAGAAGGGAGAGAGGAAATTGCCCATTTGTGATAGACCCTTCAACATCACATCAAACAGTAGGCAAGTAGATAACGATGAGCCACGCATCAAAATATTAGCCGAATTTCTGAGATGTCATTTCCTCCATCGGCGTCGATATCTCGATCAACATGGGGAAAAAGCGGCTCGGTCCGAAGCTCTAGGGTAGACATACGAGGCACACACACAAGCTAAAATCTCGAAAGCTTGCGCCCATGAACCAAGGGTTGCTGACATTCGGGCTCTAAAATAAGCCACCTGTTGGTTTGATCAGATCGACTAGAATACTTGTCAAAGCTGTCAAATTAATCTTTGTTTTAGACTGGTTTCATCGGGGTGATAGCCATATCTAATCGAGATCGCCTTGTGTTATCGCTTCGAGCCGAATGTTACAAGCTTGATCCTTCATCGCTAAAGAAGAGGCGAATTCCTTTATTGTAACCATAGCGTGTGCCAATATTTCTACTTAATTGCCAGGCTCAATACTACGTAGTTTAAAAAAAGTCGTCTTATATAAATCGTCGCATCGCTTGCGACATCAAAAACTCGTGTTGTCTACACCGATCGCGTGCTCTCACCTTACACAGGGGACCGGACAGAACCCGCAGCGAACGTTTAGCACGAGTAATAATGGACGAACAGCAGAGTTAAAACTCACGTCAAGGCAAGGGAGGAATTCTTCATCAATGTCGGAGACATGCCCGGTCTTTTATATGCCCACTGTAGTTCCCTATCTGGGCTATGATCGCGTCTCTAGCGATCACTCGCGTCTAGCAGTTCGCGTCTCCAAGCAAGCCACGCCATGTACACATCCTCCCCGTTGATCATTGCGGCACAGTTCGACACCATCATCATGATCAAGGTAAATAAGCTTAAGAGTAAGCTGCAACTGTCGTGTCGCATTCGGGTACTCCCCGATGACAATTCCCCGTTTGGGGAAACCGGCAATGTCGTCATTTGCCGCTCAAAGGACGCAACACGTCGCTCTGGGTCCGAATCTCCGCTAATTGACCATCTTGAGATGCAAGACGACTTGGAAAGGGAAAAAATTAGGTCTTGGATCCCCTGCGAGCCTCAGGTGAACCATGTTACTTTCTATGACATGTTTTTATATAAAATGTTTGGTTCCATCTTTAGTTGGAGGTTTTGGTAAATCGGGAGAGCTCTCTAACATGGCCGACCCTTCTCCAGTCCCAGCATCTCCTGATGCTACCACGGAAACATCTCAGCCTGTCCAATCCGGCATCTTCAAATACATCGCAAAGAAGATTCCATATTTCCGCAATCCCAAACATGTCCTGCTCTTCAAGCTCGATTGCCTACTGCTCACCTGGGCGTTCTTGGCGGGTATCATGAAGGAGATGGATCAGTCGGCGACCACGCAGGCTTATGTTTCTGGAATGAGAGAAGCTTTGAGTTTGTATGGGAATGAGCTGGTTGAGTTTAATACTTTTTTCTCTATTGGATACGCTATTGGGCTTGTTCCTGGACAGCTTGCTCAGACAAAGGTGCGTGTTAAACATGTGCTTGCTTTTGGCGATAGTGACTAATCGAGACAGGTTCGACCTTCATTGTTTCTTCCCTGCTGTGAAATAATTTGGGGTCTCTTTGTCACATTGTAAGTCATGCCCAGGCTGATGAGGGAGGATATTCGACTAACCAGAGAACAGCACCTGCAAAGCCACCAACGCCCATACCATCTACGCCTTGCGTTTCTTCCTTGGACTCTTCTCTGCCGTATTCTGGCCTAGTGTCGTCTCTCTCATCTTCAACTGGTACACACCAACCGAACTTGCCCTCCGAATCGCCTTCTTCAACGTCTCTGATGTGGCCGGTGCCATGTTCCTCGGAGCTCTGCAGGCTGCCCTCTACCGCAACATGAACGGCGTCCACGGCATTGCTGGATGGCAATGGCTTTTCATCATCGCTGGTGCCATCACCATTGGCCAGGGAATCATCGGATTCTTCATTATCCCTGATACACCGGCCTACACACGCGCCATGTGGTTGACCCAAGAGGAAAAGGCTCTCTCGCGTGAGCGTATGGGTGGATTCGGCGCCGAAACCTCCAAGCTCATCCCTGCTTCCGTCTTGAAGCAGAAGCTTCGAAAGCTCATCGTTCACCCTGTCACGTACTTTTACCTCCTCGCATTTGCCATGAGTGCCTGGGCACATCGAGCCAACTCGTACTTTGTACTCTATCTTGAGAGTCTGGTCGATAGTGCTGGAAATCGCCTGTATAGCACCTATCAGGTCAACATCCTCCCGCTCGGCGGTTACGCTCTTCAGATTCTTACCAATTTAGTTCTGAACGGTCTTTCTGATTGGAAGCATTGGCGATGGCAGATCAGTGTGGGTTCTGCCTTTTTCCACGGCATCATGCTGAGTGTTCTCTGCGCTTGGCCTTCGGATCACAAAGTCGTCATGGGTTTCTACTTCATGACTTACGCGACCAACGCTGGAAGTCCTTCGTTTATGGCATGGTTTGCGGAACTGCTTCGAAAGGAGCCCGAGGCTAGAGCTATTATCGTGGCTCTCACTGTCATGATTGTCTACATTGGTCATGCTACCATCCCTCTCCGCGCCTTTAGGGTTTCTGATGCCCCGAGGTATCCGATTGGATTTCCTCTTTCTACGGCTTTTACCTTTGGTACGATTCTTGTACAGCTCGGTTTGTTGTGGTGGGGAAACCGGAACCCTCAGGTTGTTAAGCATGGTTACGATGCTCCTAGCAATGTTTCAAGAGTGGAGGATGAGGAGAACTCTGATAAGATTGAGGGGGATGGTGCTAGTATTGATAGAGCTGGTGGTGATGGAAAGACTGCAAATCAGGGGGTTACCAAGATTGACGGGTAGAAGTCGTCGTTCTGTTGCTTGCAAGTTGCTCATCTAAATTGTTCATAATAGGCGAAGCACATTTCATGGTTCAAATTCTTCATTGTCTCCACTACTTTCCAATGTCTAGAGTTCATGACGATGTACGAGGACACTAATTGCCATCTGAATATCTATTATTTTATATCAAAACAAGCAATGCCTTAGTAGCCCCCGAGCCGCCCCTAGGCGGCTGGCTATACTAACAGACTCTATCTATCCTTGATCCGTCCCGCTAACAAAAGAAAAGCCAGTCTATACCATCTCAAACTCCAATCATTTACTAATTTCCTCCTATCCGTCCTGCATCCAGTTGCCGTTGTAGTAATTAGACATAAGACATGGGAACTGAATCTGATTCCGTCTTTTCGAACTGAGCAGACTCGTCAGTCTTCCTCAGCTGGAAATCAGCCTCTCCCCAACGACCCTCAAAGCAGACACCGGGATGACCGGCAAGTAGGCAGGCTGTGGCAACAACAATCATGGCACCCTCGAGAATCATGAATGATGTTTCATCGTTGGCTAGCTTGCTGTCGTAGCCGCCGCTGAGTTCGGCAACTCGATACGAGGTTCTGATCAAGATGCAAAGGGTAGCAGCCGCAAGACCTATGTAATGTCAGAGAAAGAATTTGTGGAACTGCTCTTGGTTATAACTTACAGGTGAGAAACATGTTGAATCGCCATGATCGCTGCAACTCCCTAAAGTTGGGGTTCCAGGCATCTCGGTTACGATGAATTCGGAACCCAAGCTCGCTCGCCAGGATGACAAAGATGGAAATGGCAGCCAAGTGAGCCGCAAGTCCAGTCTTGATGATGGCAAGACCTGCATCGGTCTTGGTAGCGTCTTCGCCTCCGAGAATGGCTCCTCCAGCAGCTTGGAAGATGAGAGCGATAAAGTCAGAAATCATGAACGTGATGGTGTATGTGCGGGGGCTGAAACGGGAGAAGCCTTCGCCGTAGACGGTGATGATGCGAGCTAGACAGAGATAGATTGCTGCGCTGAAGAAGGCAGGGCCAATTGTCAAGGTGACGATGTACCTGTATTGTATTGTGTTAAAGAGGAGGTTAATCTGAGAGACAGGCAGGACTCACATTAAGAATTCATCATGTAGATAATGCATCCTTATTCGAGCGACATAGCCAATTATCTCAAGTACATGGCCGCAGAACATTCCAAAGAGGAAACCCCATGTTTTGTGACGGATGCCGTAGTAGATTTGGGGGAGTATGAGAAGGGCGTGGCAAGCGAGGAAGAAGGCGTTGCCGCCCAGGTTGGGAATGTCCATAGTCATGGTGGATGTGTGTATGAGAGTATCGACTAGGTACTACCTATTCAACTTGGAACTGATTGAAAAGATGTTGTAAATCTTCTTGAGTGCTGCTTCAAGACGTGGTTGAGCTTGACAAGTGGTGGTAAGTTCATCTGCAGGCTCCCTATTCTTAAATATTTGGACATTGAAACTTGAGTCTATCATTAAACGAACCAACCAATAAGCGCTTATTCGCTTGTACATTAGAATGGAATGGCTATGCACTTGATTCCACCATGCAATCGCTTTCCCATGAGCCACGCGGCTCATTATAACATGCCGTCACCGCGGACTCAGCGTGTAAGCTCGGAACCCACACCAAGACGCCCTATTCCTAGATAGGGATCGTCTTTCGACAAACGATTGGCTTTTAGACGAACAGACCAATCAGAGTCTATCGCAGCTGATATTATCTCCACAGCGGAACATGCATTCGCGGAGACAAAGGAGAAATGACCATGTCCGAGTCCGAAGACTCACATCTTTTCAACGTCGAGCCACTCGAATCTCATCTTTATCACTCCCACGCGGTCTTTTTTGTCGTTTCTTGGTACCGCGCGTTTAAGGACCATGTCGACAGACGCTGCCAATGCCCGCCCTCCGCGAAAGAGGGCTAAGCATACGCGTTCTAAATTAGGATGTGGAGTTTGTCGGTATGCTTAACTATCCCCCCCCTGGCTCAGCCTTATCTATTCATGCGGCTGCTGATGTTGTTTTTAGTATTCGTCGTGTTAGATGTGATCGTACTAGACCTGCTTGTGAGCGTTGTACCAAGACTGGTCGACAGTGTGATGGGTACGCTGTCAAGGAGTCCAATGATATTGCATCCCTGGCTCAGAGAGACGCATCAACGTCGCCACCACTTTCTGCACCTGCTGGTTCCCTTGTTCTATCTAGAGACACCCTCTTATCCGAGCAGGGGTGTCGAGCACTGGACTACTTTCGGAACAAGACCGCCCCGGAACTTTGTGGATTCTTTGAGAGCGATCTATGGAGTACCTTGATTCTCCAAATCAGCCGCCGTGAGCCGTGCGTGCGGCAAATGGTTGTCGCTCTCAGTTCTCTTCACGAAAGTTTTCATACCGCTCATACCGAGCCAAGTTACCCTTCATCTACGTTAACGTCAAGACAAAGAGCAATCGGCGAATATGGTATCGGCATTGGTCTTCTCAACAAGCATATAACAACTCAGGGCTGGGCTAATCTGGAAATTACCTTGCTCTGCTCTATTCTCTGCGTCACATTTGAGTGGTTGAGGGGTGATTATTCTGCCGCCTTAACCCATTTGAAGAGTAGCTTACTCGTCATGTCGCAATGGGCAGAGGGCAAGCAACCTCTCGTCAACGGAACTTCGGTATCATCCCCCGGGGGATATATGATTCGAACACAACTTGGGCCTCTCTGGACGAGCTTAGTACTTCAAGCTCGAACTATGGTACAGGATTTGCCATGTCACATGCCTTTACCAGAAGAGGAAACCTCGGAACCGTTTACAAGTCTCAAACAAGCTAGAAAGGCCCTCGATATTCTTTTGGCCTATGTCGTCCCTGACTCAGTCTCACGCAAGCTAGAACGTTCACTACGCTACGCCAAGTCATTGAATCTCGAACGTCGTCTGGCGGAGTGGTTGCAAAACTTTGAAGCTTTCCTCTTGACCCAGGATGTGGAAGAACGAGAGGGTCCGAGGGTTACGATTATGAAACTCTGGCATCATACTGCACACATGATTTTCATTGCCAGCTTCTCTGACGATGAAGTTTACTTTGATTCGTTTGTGGAGGATTTTAAAAATATTGTGGACAAGGCGGGAGAACTGTTATCGTCAACGGCAACACAACAGTTTTCAGTCGACATTGGAACTGTTCCACTCTTGTACTACGTGGCACTCAAGTGTCGACACCCACTCGTCCGTCGTCGCGCAGTCTCGATCCTGACAGCGGCTCCAAGACGGGAAGCGGTTTGGGATAGTATAGGTGCTTCTCTTGTGGTTGAAGAAGTCATTCGTGTGGAAGAGGAGGGGTTGGGGCAAGTTTGTTCTCAGTTTGACGTTCCAAGTTCGTCTCGAGTGTACAACATGGATATTGTCACTGATGTTGAGCACCGGAGAATCTGGATCAAGACTTTGAAGCAAAGTTCTAGTAGTTGGAGCGAGGAGAAGGTTTTGACATGGTAAGGCGATGGGTAGGAATAGATGTAGTCCAAGCTGAATAGATGCCATCGCCACCATTCAGAACGCGACGGCTGATGAACAGAAGTCGGTTGGTGACTCAGCGGATGCTGCACGAACAGGGGCCAAGATGATGACCCTGAAGGGCATTGAAATCGAGTCCGCTCTTTCGGCACTAGGAGCTATTGATGACGGGCAGAACAAGGTGTTGGATATCAACTCGCTCATGACGGCGTTGGAGGACTACGTGAACAAAGTTCCTGATGCCACCTCTGGAGTCCCACTCAACTACTATCTAAAGGATTTTACCAAAAGCATGCTGGCTAAGATGTGGTTAGCTAAATACTTTCCTGGAAAGTATAACCCCATCCAGAATGATGATAAAGACACCAAGGACAAGGACAAGGACAAGGAAAATAAGGACCCCCCGGTCGACTCATAAGATGGTAGGCAAATAGATGGAAGAGGACGAAGTGGATGCTGGGGGACTGTGTGCTTAGTTTTGATAGTTTTCCTGACCTTGCAATGGATGTTTACATGCTTGTCGCCCCACCTATGAATGCCCTCACTGACGTTACCACGCCCTGACTTACTCCTTAAATTCAACTTCATGACATCCAAGTAGCGAACTCCACGTAGTTGATAGGCGAAAGGAGGCGAAAGGAGCCTTTATAATGTCCTGGATCTGGAAGGAGTTTAAGGTTGCAAGACCTGCCTTATGACTCTTTGTCCTGGAGCATTGTTTGATGACCCAAGAAGAAACCTTCACGGATACAAGCCATGACTCAAGGATGAAATCTTAACTAGGCACTAAATCAGCATTCAACAATTGTTGAGAGTGGACCATGTCCTATCAGGCCACGGTACTCGGCGTTCGGCGGTTTTTTAATATCTACCGCTTACTCATCGGCAGTCTGGAAATATTCATCAGGGCTCATTACGACGCTTGGGGCATGTTGGCGGGGACATTGGAAGGATGTAGACCGTGTTGTAGGCTAGGCAGGGTGAACTTTGACTCGAAGTCGAAAGACGCCAAGGCGAGGGGCCGTGATTTTCGCTTATAGACGCTGCCATTTTGCTAAGAAAAGCCTTGGAGGCTTGTAAAAATTTGGATCAACTCTGTCTGGTTCGCCATCTTGGCCTGGCATCTTGGTCCCCTGGCTTGACCAGGGCTGATAACAACACCTGATTTTTTACCATGATGTTATTTATGGATTTATTTAAAAAGTCTCGGGCTACTTTTCGAATTCAAAATCACCTGCTGTTTAGCCTTATTTCATAAATGATTCAAGTATCCTCTTGGTCTCATAGGTCCGACACCATGTCCCTATTCCCACCACGGACCTCCTCCCGAAAACCTCTTCGCTCCCCTTATTGGTCTCAACGATGGCCTCAGTTCATAATACCAGTTGCCATGGTGGGAATAATATTGCAGCTTCTCTTCCTGGCCAACATGTCGTACCTCTACGGCGTCCTCTTTAAATCTGGCTCCCGAGCTCAGGCGTTGAAAGTGCTGGCAGTTGACTATGACGGTGCTGAAATCGGACAATCATTGTCACTCGCATATCAAGCACTTGAATCCAACACGTTTCCGAGTCTTGAGTATCGGTCGGTATCTGAGTATCCTGATCCGGGCTTACTGCAGGAAGCTGTTTGTAAAGGTGGTTACTGGGGAGCTATATACACCCACTTAGACGCGTCGACACGCCTCATGGACGCTATTCACGGGAAGAATACATCTGTTTATGACACGAGAAAAACGATAACTTACATATTCAACGGCGTCTACTATCCGGTCATCACATCGTCTATTATCGACCCCGGCATGAAGGCACTTATCAGCGCAGCCTCTCGGATATACTATCGCGTTGCCAATGAGGCACGCTCAGCCGTCAATCTCAGCGACCCTATTTCTTCCAATGTATTTCTTAATCCGATTGAGGCTTCTTCCATCGACATTATGCCCACGAGCCAAGGATCGCGGGTTCTGTTCAACACCGTCTCGATGGTTATGCCGATTCTGATGCAATTCTTCTTTTCCATGGCCATGAACGGCATCTTTACGGAGACTGGAGTATTTACCACCCTCTCGAAGCGCGATATATACATTATTCGATTGATTGTCAGCAAAGTATACACCATGTTGTGCGCAATTGGCATGTCTGGTTACATCTGGGCATTCCGCGAAGACTGGAGCGTTTCTCGAGGTCAATTCTTTGAAACCTGGATGTGCCTCTGGTTTTATATGGAAGTCAACTACCTCATCGTGGATTCAATACTCGATGTTGTGGTACCCATCAAGTTCTTTGCCTTCTTTTTACTCACCTGGATCATCCTCAACGTTGCCAGCACAATTTGGCCCTTTGAGCTCTCGGCCGGGTTTTACCGTTGGTCCTATGCGCTACCTGCGCACAATACTTGGACTCTTCTGATGACGATATGGTCAGGCGGATGCAAGGCACAGAATGAAGTTGCATTGCCTGTCCTTTTTGGGTGGTGGGTAATTGGACATTTAACAAGTGCTTGGGCAGTGAGGAGGAGATGCTTGATGAGTGAGAGTATAGATGAGGCAAAAACACTGGAGATGGATAGGTCAGCCAGTGTGATGAAGGACCCAGAACAATGACACACATAGCTTTGCCAGTTTAAGGTTAATAAAATAATAACAAAAGTCCAGACCCCGATCCAGAGGAAGATACTAACCTTGATTGTTTGAGTCCCTGGACTATGAATGCCTTCAATGACGATACTGTCTAACTACCTCTCACACCTAACTTCACCTTGAGAATATCCAACGACAAAATTCTATACAATAGGAGAACAAGGGGAGTTAGAGAACACATAATACACTCCCAAGCAAGGTACTTTGTGTATCAGGGACAAAACCCCTGACTCGAGCCAATGACACTGCAGAGCATTGCCAATGAGAATAAGGGTCTAACAGAAGTAGTCACTGAAATCACCACGAGGAGAAGAGCAAGTAATAGATACAGAGTGAATTAAGAGATTATTAAACAATGATCTCGGTGGAATTGAAGTTGCGCAGGTCTAATTACAAACAGGTGGAGGAGAAACAAAGTCCACCATCAAGTTATTATACCTCCCAGGCTCCGAGCATTGAAAAAGAAAAGGGGCGCACACAAAAATAAGAAGAAAGACATAACATCAGATCGTTGAAACGAATTCTAAGCGCGAAAAAGCAGCTTTTTTAAAGGGCAGCAGCGAAAATGCTGGCGAGGACGGCAATGATGCTGACAGCCTGTTTGCCGGCACCGGACACGATGACAGGCTTGGTGCCGTCGGCCTCGCCGCCAGTCTCACCGCCGGTGGTAGAGCCGCCGCCGGGAGCAGCAGAGTCACCACCGGATCCCTTGGTGCCAGTGGCCTCACCACCGCCAGGAGCAGCGGAACCGCCACCGGGAGCGGCAGAACCACCACCAGGGGCAGAAGAGCCACCACCGGGAGCAGCAGAGTCACCACCGCCAGGAGCGGAGGAGCCACCCCCAGGAGCAGAGGAGCCGCCACCAGGAGCAGAAGAACCACCACCGGGAGCAGAGGAGCCGCCACCGGGAGTAGACGAACCGCCACCGGGAGCAGAGGAGCCGCCACCGGGAGCAGAGGAGCCACCACCGGGGGCAGAAGAGCCACCACCAGGAGCAGAAGAACCACCACCAGGGGCAGAAGAACCACCACCGGGAGCAGAGGAGCCACCACCAGGAGCAGAAGAACCACCACCGGGAGCGGAGGAGCCGCCACCGGGAGTAGACGAACCGCCGCCGGGAGCGCAGTGAGGACCAACACAGCCATAGTCACCGTGAGAAGAGGAGCTGCCACCAGGACCAGAGCTGTGACCAGGCTTCCAGGTAGGAGGGCAGCTGGAACCAGTGCAGCCAGGAGCACCAATGATATCGTAGTCATCCTCCCAAGGCTTGTAGATGACGTTGCCGTCCTTGCAAATGTGGCAGTCAACAGGAGTGAAGACGATGTCGCCGCCGCCAATGTGCTTGGTCTGCTCGGGCTTGTAGACGGTCTTTCCGTGGCAGACAGTGCCGTGGCAGATGATGGGGACGTAGTGGCTTCCGCCCTTGCAGTTGCAGGGCTCAGGGATGTAGACAGTCTGGCCGTAGCAGTCCTCACCGGGGAAGGGCTTGAAGACGTAGACGATGCGGCCGCCAGCACCTCCGGGAAGGTTGAAGCCGCCGTCCTGGGGGTAGCAGCGGCCGTTGAAGCACTCGTAGATGGCAGTGACAGTAGCAGTCTGGGTGGTGGCAGGGCCAGTGAGGGTGGTGACGAAAGTGGTGGTCAGGGTCATCTGGTCAGTGACGGTGGCAGTGATGACATCGGTGACAAAGATGCTGGTGGCGGGGCCGGCGAAGTCAACAGAGATGTAGATGGTCAGGCGGATGCTGTTGGGGACGTTCTGGCGGGCCTGGATGCGGCTGCGACGAGAGGCGGGAGCATCACCACCGCAGTTCTGAGAGTCATCACCAGGGCAGCTAATGTCACACTGCTCAGGGCCAACGATGCTGGTGCCTTCTCCATCAACCTCTTCACCGCAGTAGCAGTCACTGTCATGTGTTAGAAGACGGGCTATTAGAATCAAGGGGTCAAGGAAACTTACCGGTCGTAAACACCAAAGTAGTTGCTGCCTTGGCAGGTAGAGCTGCAGAGATCGATATCCATGTCCTGGCTGGAAAGCGCAAGCTCGAAGGTGGGGAAGCCCTCATCAGAGCCAGTGCAACCGAAGAAGACGAAGCCGCCGCTGCGAGGAGGGAAGCCGGGGACAGCGCTGGCGGTGCTGGTAGCATCAGTCTCGGTACCAGTAGCAGAACCAGAACCATCGGTCTCAGTTCCAGTAGCAGAGCCGTCAGTCTCGGTACCAGTGGTAGAATCGTCGGTCTCAGTGCCAGTGGGCTCGGGGCCATCAGTACCAGTAGCAGAGCTTTCGGTCTCGGTCTCAGTGGGCTCAAGGCCAGTCTCAGTACCGGTGGGCTCAGAGCCGTCGTCGGTCTCGGTACCAGTAGGAGAGCCGGTGTCGTCAGTCTCAGTGCCGGTAGGGGCACCAGTGTCATCGGTCTCAGTACCAGTGGGAGCACCGGTATCATCAGTCTCGGTACCAGTGGGAGCACCAGTGTCGTCGGTTTCGGTACCAGTGGGCCCAGAGCCGTCAGTCTCAGTACCGGTAGGGGTGTCATCACCAGTCTCAGTGGGGTCAACAGGGGAACCGCCGCCACCAGTGTTGGAAGCGCCGTTGGCACCGACAGCAACGTTGGCAACAGTCATGGCAACGGGGTTGTCACCGCAGGTCTGGATGAACTCGAGCTCAGGGGGATTAGCGCCGGCAGCGGTGTTGCCACTCTGGAGAGACTCGTAGTTGCCGCCGTTGTACATCAGGACCTCATTGTAAAGGGAAGCGCCGTTGACGCGAACATCGAGAGAGCAGTCGGTTGCCTGGTCACGCTTTGCCATGTTGAGGGATTCGAGGAGGGCGACGAGAATGTCAAAGAGAATGCTGATGAGAGCTCCAATGGGGATTCCGAAAGGAATAGCGCCAGAAACAGCGAAAGAGGCAAAACCGTTGGCAGGAGCAACGAGTAGACTGCACAAGAGGTTAATGGTGGATTATCCAATCGATTCAGCATCAACTTACATGGCCACTCCGCCGTTAGGTCCCGTGGTGAAGCTGGCGCCGGGTCCAAGCTGAGCAGAGCCAAGGTCGACGGGCTCAGAGACGGGAGCATTAGACGCAGTGGGATTGGCCGATGTCTGCTCGGTGGTGGTGGCGATGGTGCTGGTGTTGGTGAATCGGATCCCCTGGGCGAGGGCACTCGGGGCGAGGGCCGCCCCGAGCAAGGCAAGTGAGAAACGCATGCTGAAGTTGCTTTTGAAAAGACAATTAAGCGAAAGTGGTAAGGGAACGAAAGATGGTTAAACGAGTGACCTGTTCCTCAGTGGATGGAGAGTGGAGGACGAGGTGACATGTTTCTGGACAAGAAGATGGACCGATATATATACAAAATTCTGGTCCCTTACGACTGTATATTTCTCTCCCCTGATATGACTGATGTTCATCGTTTTCGAACCAAAAGCCTCTTGCATTCCGCTCCCTAGTGTTCCCACCACCGAAAGCATGCAAGGGCGGACTGCCCTGCCTACCCGTTCCTCGCTAAACGTGGACGACTACATACAATGTCTCACCTTGACAGGCGTGACCAAGGCTATCGAAAGCAGTCTAGACTTGAAGGAGGGAACGGATTCATTTCTCAAAGCCCCTGCTCATACCACATGGAACCTGGCATGAGCTAACTATTCTAGCCTTGTCCGTTTGCGCCTCTAACAGGAGAGTCACATTGCTCAGTCGCCCTGCATCTCTGTCTGAGGCGACTCCCTACAACAATGCCATCGGATTCCATCGAGATCAAGACCTGCCACTCTCTTGAACCAAATTAAAGTTCACATGTCTAACGCGCCCCCTGACCTGTTTTCAACCGGCCAAGCCATATTGGACCTGGACGACGTCTCTGGGCTGAGCTAACGACGAGATAGGAATGGCAATACCCTGTGGCACACTTCTAGCTGGGGGATTGACAGGCACAGGAGGCAAATAGTCCATCTAGAATTCTTCGGAAACAGCCTCAGAGATGAGAATTCGGATGCAGGGCATCTCGAGTTTAGCCTGATCACACCACCAACGAGCGACTCCATGGCTTTGGATGGGTTGGCTGGCTTCCAGGCATGCAGGAGACATCTGAGTGGCTTTTCGGAGCTGGGCCAACATGATTAAACACTGCATGTCTGGATTCTTGGAAGATTAAACGACGATTATCAGTCAGGGACGTTAGAATGCCCCCGTCCAGCGACATTCTTGTCCACTCGTAGATGAAGTCGATGTCATTCCACGCATCACGACCCTTTCTTTAGAGGAGGCGTTTAGACATGAAGATGCAGTTGAAGCTTATCTTGTTTGCTGTTTTTGCCCCTTGAGCGGCTCTGCTCTCGGCGTCTTCCATGGACCGGTTCCGTCGAGTTTTGAGACGATACAGTTGTCGTGACGCGTAAGACTCAGGGGAATGTCTCATCCTTGATGTGGAGGATTCCGTCTTTGGTAGGAGAGCTCGTGTATTTGGGCAGCTTGAGATTGTGAGCGGTTATGCATGCATCATTACATTCAGAAATATCAACCGTTCGCAGCGGGCTTCATAGCATAGGTTCATACACGTAGATGTTGATGCTGTGCAAGTTGCTTTCCGAAAGCGTTTGTGGAGGCTTTGAGATGTCTGAACCCCAATATCTACATATTGTGACTCTCTGGCATAGAGGCTGGGGGCTGGTAGCCTGGCGACGAGCAGGACATGGCGTCAAAACAGGAGTCTACACCTAGTGTCAATGTTCTCAGGAACAATCGTTCAGATGTCTGCCTTTCTCATCTACCGCGTCTATATACCCATTGATGAAGATAATCACACTAAGCCTAGGTCTTGTACTGGGGAACATAACCACGCGATTACTATTTATGGCATCTCCATGTGTCAAGCAGCGGCCCGAGATCTGAATAACTTGAATGTTGAGTGATGGGCCTCTGTTACCCTGGACAGTGGAGATTCCCCATAGCCAGTTGAGTTGGGCATTTTATGTGTCACCTACTTCTGTGCATACTGCTTAGTTCGACACACTCTCTGCTTGTATGAAAAGTGAAGTGACTCACTGAACAACGGTGCATGGATCGGAGTGGTGCCAGCTTAAAAATAGGATCGGCTCTTTCATGGTTACACCGTTAGAAACCTAGAGTTCGTAGAAGGCAAAGGCACGTTTTTGTTACCAAAAAATCTCCCATTGGATCAACGTTAGGCGAAGAAAAGCTTGTCCTGAAGAAATCTCCTTGAGGCAAGGTGTCATTTTTCTCGGCCAACACTTGTCGCATTTGCATAAATACGATCGAAATTATTATACTGCTAATCAATATGTATAATTATGATAAAAATTCTGTTACTCGCGACTGTTGCCCCGTTGCAATTGATTTGAAGAACGACTCCTGAGTGTTCGGTGGTCTCCAGGGGGGACAGCGGTCTAGACGCGGTAAGTTTAGTAGATGCTAAACATTGGATTTTGACAAGAATAATTCGGTCAATAACAGCCTTGTTGACACTACTCGCCCTGCTTGTTTTCTTCTTCGCTTAATCCCGTTGTCACGGCCCTACAAGGTGAAGTCGTCGTCCAGCAATCACCAACCTGAAACCCAACCATTCATAAAAGATTCCCTTGACGGGCCGGGACGGGCAGTTCCCGTGCCAAGATCTTGACTGAAATAAGGGAGTAAACTGCGTGGAGGAAGGAATTTCTGAGCCCCTTCAATATGAGGGACGGCGCGACACATGTCTAAGGAATGCTGAGACGCCCTGCCATTCGAGGAGAGGGTTCGTGTCTTAGACACGGGCTCAACGCTATTGGTTTGGCACTATTGGCGGCCGCACAGTCTGAACTTGTGTAGGCGATGTGTCTGCCTCATTCCTTGATTACTTGTTATAATGCCTGCCCTTTGGTAGAGCGTGACTGATGAGGTTGACATGGTGGAATGTGAAGAGGGTATCTCTGGCAACTGCATGCGTCTTGCTTCCCTGTATTTCGTGTAGATCTAGTCATGTAACACTGCAGTGAGACATTTAACGCAATCATGACGTTTAGAGGAGAGATGCTGTGGGATCATGCATTGATCGAACCCGAAGGAGGGTGCAATGGTGACTAATGATGGAAGGGCCACAACAGCAGGAGACAAAGATGGGATATGAAGGTACAATATTACTAGGCGAGTTTCTACGCATGATACAGCCTGTTCAGGAGCTAGGATGTCATTCATATTGGCTTTGTTAATGGAGCATAAGGAATTTAATTTGAGTGATTATGAGAAAGCAGGCACTGCCATTACTAACGACATGGTCGAGTTAAATCAATTTTCTGGCTTGATCAATATTGTTACATAGAATACTAGGACGAAAATCAAGGTTGGTTATTGAAGAAGATCCCCAAGTGCAACACTCCTTAGTAGGGTAGGTAGGGGATAAGTGGGAAGAGTTTGAGCAACACATACAGAAAAGGCAGCCTTGACAGAGGTGATCAAGACTAGTTCTACTACGTAATATACCCCTGATGATAGTATGTATATCTTATCAAAATCATCGTCAAATGGTGAGTTCTCGTCTTAATGTTTCGCAATGTGTCTAGTCTACGTCAATCTTGAGCAGACTACCTAACTTGGTAAACACTTTTGGGCATCAGATGTTGAACATGATGCCAAAAACAAGGATAGTTATTATTTTTCATAGTATTTTCACTCAATCGAGTGTAAAAACTAAACCAGTTCCTATTGTCTAAATAGGCCAGTAGTTATCCCAAGGTGGTCCCCAGAATTCGAACGTCTGGCTACCTATGAACAAGATCACGATACATGAACAACTCGTCCAGTTCAATTAAGCCCCGACATCTACTTTAATTCTGGTTCTAGTTTTTCTCACCGTTGAAACTGGAGACCGGTGTCGCGCCTGAACCTTGGTGACATTCTGCCCGAGCTCGGTAAAGGCTCGATATCGGATCTCATTCAACTCATCGATCAAGGTTTTCTTTTCTCTTGAAGAACTGAAAAATTTGCCCAGTCCTCCCCTGACCCCTCTTTGATCTCGAAGATTAGCGCGAATACCCTCGGCCAGCATGTCGACGCAGACACAGGCTGTCGTGGCTGATGACAGAGATGAATCCCCATCAGAAGAACTCGCCTCGTCGACTATTTCGGATACCTCTGATGATGGTTCAGAGCCCGATACTGGAAAGCCCAACAGCATTTCTAATCTCAAGAAAGTAGTCATCACGATTCAGTTGTCGGGCGTCACCTTCACCTCCAGCCTCATCAACGGCCTTGTCATCATCGGACTACCAGCAATCACCAAAGACCTTCAACTACCACCTTCCTTGGCCTTTTGGCCAGCATCAGTCTCTGGCCTGGCCACAGCCTCTAGCTTGTTACTCGCCGGGGCGATTGCTGATGTCCTGGGTCCAAGATGGGTTGATCTCGTCGGCTGCTTTGCGAGCGGAGCTCTGATGATTGGATCGGGGGCATCTCGTCAAGGAACAGAACTCGTTGCGCTTCGGGCTCTTCAAGGGATAGGATTGGGAATGCATCTTGCTTCGTCAGTCGCTATCATCACTCAAGTTCTGCCTCATGGGCGAGGTCGCAACATGGCCTTTTCTTGTCTTGGTCTAAGCCAGCCTCTTGGGTTCTCGGTTGGCTTGGTTCTGGGTGGTGTCTTTGTTGATACTGTTGGGTGGCGAGCAGGCTGGTATCTTTCTGGGGCCTTGACTCTCTTCTTTTCCGTCGTGGGCCTGTGGGCACTTCCGACGAGTCGGGATGATCATAACCTGAAAGATATTCTACGAGATTTTCGAACCAAAGTCGACTGGGTTGGCGCCATCTTCGCATCTACATTCATGACACTACTGTGTTATCTACTAGCGTAAGTATCTCTCCAACCTAGGGAACGTGGGAGTGTGTGACTTACAAGTCTGTCTAGTGTTTTGAGTGCAGATGTAGAAACCATTCGTCAGCCTGGGAGCATCGTTATGCTTTGCTTGAGCACGATTGCACTCCTCGCCTTTGTCGGTTGGGTTCACCGTCAAGTTCAAGTCAAGAAGCCAGCCTTGATACCAAACTCCCTTTGGAAGAATGCTACCTTTTCTAGCATTTGCGTTACCATTGCCCTATCATTTGCTGTGCTGAATTCTATGGAATTGTTCTGCAGCTTGTTGTAAGTTGATTCACTTAGTTAAGGGTATAAATAAAATAACCTTGACTAACAAGTCGCAGCTTTCAAGAGATCCAACATCTACCAGCCCTTCAAGCGTCCATTCGGATGTTGCCCTGCGCATTGGTTGCCGCACTTGTCAATATCGTCATGGGTCTTTTCGTCCACAAGGTCCCTGCTATTTGGATCGTCACTGGCACATCAATATTCTGCGCTGGGTCTCCTTTACTCATGGCTGTTATCGACCCATCCTGGTCATATTGGAGTAACGCATTCATCGCCCAGATATTGCAACCTCTTAGTTGTGATGCGCTCTTTACAGTTGGGTTAATCATCATTACCGACGTCTTCCCTCAAGATACGCAGGCTCTCGCTGGGGCGGTGTTTAACACAGCCGCACAGTTCGGAAGCGCGTTGGGCCTGGCTATCCTCCAGGTGATATCTACACAGGTGACAATGACAAAGAAATCCGAGAAGGACAAAGTGGTTGCTTTGATGGAGGGTTATAGAGCTAGTTTCTGGACAATGTTTGCACTAATGTTGCTTTGCACGGTTGTTGGACTGTTGGGGTTGCGAAGAGCGGGACGAATCGGACTCAAACGGAATTAATCGACTGTCTGTCTAGATGGGCAAGTCACGTTGAGAGAAAACAAGCAATTGGAGACAATTCGTCTGTTGCGGCAAATGAAGGACTACCAGTTTTAACTATACAATAACGTGTATGTGTACAATGACCCAATTATGATATCCGGATGCATGCCAATGTCGCCTCGATGATTGATGCAAAAGGCTGTACTGTAATTTTAAATGCGAGAAAAACAGACAAAGAACCCAAAAGGTCCTTCCTTAAATGTTGAAGGCACCGAGAGCCATCGAGGAGAAAAGGAGAGCGCCGATGGTGAGGCCAAGGGTGCTGACGCTGGACTGGGGAACGACACCAGCGGCGGCGTTGCCTGTAGAGGTTGAGCTGGCGGAGCTAGCAGTGCCAGAGGCGGTGCTGTCGCTGTCGTCGCTGTCCTTGTCATCGCTATCCTTGTCGCTGTCCTTATCGTCGTCCTTGTCGTCGTCACCACCAGAGATGACGGAAGCCTGAGCCGAGGCAGGGACAGCGGCGTCCTTGGTCTTGGAGGCAACGTCGGAGGAAACGCTCTTGGGGACACTGCAGAAGACAGACTCCCAAGGAGCACCGTTCTTGTAGAGGCAGTCGGCGAGGTCGCTGACGGTCTGGTCGAGGGCAACACAGTAGATACCGCAGTCGTTGTGGTAGCTGACGATCTGAGCATCACCACAGCAAGCCTTCATGATATCGGTGTGGTTTCCGGTGTAGGGCATGGCGCAGGTGGTGTCCTGGTTGGGAGAGTCGTAGAGGTTGGTGCATGCCGTGGTGGCAGTGGCAGCCGCGGTGGTGGTGGTGGTGGACATGTTGACGATTGATTGATTAAGAATACGTACGTTTTTGGAGGAACGAAAAAGGGCGCAAAATTAGCGATTGAATAGAAGAAATAACGAGAGAGAACTTGATGATGGCAGAATCGAGTCTGACAGAAACTCAACAGGCGATGGTTCGGTTTTATTTAATGGTGACAGTTGATCCGGCTGACGCGTTTAAAGGGGTTAATCCGGGGGCACCCACTTTTACAAGGCATGTAACCAATCCCATATTTAGAAATCTGACTAATCTTCGTATTTGCCTTGGCTTGGAACACGCCAAGGGAAAAGATCCTGGTTGCCAGGCAACTTGAGAGTTGGGCATCATTGGTCGACATGCGAGACAGTGGGAATATTACAAGGATGTGTGAGGATCAGGAGGCAGTGGAATACTTTCTGCATTTGCAGATTGACAGGTAGAGCGGCAGGTCTGTGTGCGTCTCTTGGCGTTGGTGATGAAGCGTCGCACCAGGTGGCTTTTTATATCTTTGACGGGTTCCATTATTGAAAAAAGATAGTTTATTGACGTAACTGTCATGCTCAAACAGGCGTAGCAGGGTACATTTTCTAGAACCACAACGGCATGGCTTGTGCGAAATTACCATGCTCAATGCCCCGAGATTGCGATCGCCTGTTCCGACACGGGCTGTCAGCACCAAGCGGCTGAAAATCCGATTGAGGATAAATTCGACCTGGGCCCAACTTGTGAGTGTCTCGGTTGTCATCATTTTCACGTTTGCCGAGTTTACTGATACTTAAAGTGGCATCATGTTGCGAGTAGCACATTGGCGATAAACCCCCTGATGCAGCCCCTTGGTATTCATGTTTGCCTTTTTCTTCAGACCTTTTTTTTTTTTTTTTTGAACCATTGTTTCCAACGTGGTGGTGCACAAGTTCATTTCTCAACCAAGCCACCCAAGATGCCGTCGTATCTCCACGAACCAAATGCTTCATCATGATTACCTCGCCTTGTTGCTGGAACTACGAATATAAGGCTCCAAAGGGAAAACCTCACCCTCTACCGTCACACCATCGTATAGTTCTGCCCAACGCGACCTCAAAGCCTCGGGAGTTTCCCATGCATTCTTGGGGTCTCTAAGCCAGAGCCGCAAAAGATGCCGCCTATAAAAGAGAGATGGAATTAGCTCAAGGAAGGATAGTGGGCTTGTTGAAACACTTACTGTTGAGTCGGCGAATCTGTAAAACCATCCCGTGCATGAAAGACGGCGAGGTTGTTGACATATTGCATGTCGCCCTTTTGGAAGTTGGTCGAAACACTCAACTTTTCTCCTAGGAAGTGAAGAGTGTCCAGGGCTTCCGCCTGAGCTTCCGTGATGGGAGGAATGTCATGGCTTCGTGGGAGGGCCCCGAACCCGACAAAGTATCGGCGGGCGTACTGCAAGGCCACCCTCTCCGGGGTGGACTCTGTGGCCTTTTGGTGGTAGAGAAGTGGTCGTGTAGCAAACTTCTTGTCCGCATTGGTAAAGCTGATATGAGTCAGTGAAATGTCCATCAAGTTCATGTGGGGAGCAAGGGCGTGCCCTCACATTTCAACGTCCCAGTTTTGGGAAAGTGTATGAATTAGGTCAGGTCGAGTTCTGGCGATTTCATTGTAGACGCGCCATGTACTGGCCAACCTGCTCGCTCCACCCTCCAAGGCGGTTTCAAGACAGAAGAGGGATACAATGTCGCCCGTATCCGTATGAAAGACTTGCTTGTCCGTGGTGTATGCCGGACTTCCAATCGCACCCTTCTCTTGACCCGAGCTTAAATCCTTGACGTGGGTCAAGACGACATCAGCAGGCTTTCCGTTGAACTTGTTGTCCTGACGGCCTCGTTGACCTGCGATATGCGAAGAGATTCCGACATAAATAATGATATTCTCTTGTCGACTGTACTTGTCGACGTCGAGACCACGGATCACAAAGAAGCCATGTCCTGTGTGAAGTTCATCTGAAAGCTTCCGTAGTTCGGCATGCAATTGAGGCAGAGGGAAGGTTTCAGGAGAGATCTTCCCAAGAGGGACGTTGAGAGCTATAAGGGTGAGCAGGCTTGCTGGAGAGTGTAAGAGGTCAAGTTCTACCTACCTTGAAAATGCTTCAGTGCTTGATCAATCTCGTCGGTCTGGTCCGGGGACAACACATATGCCCAATTGTACTCTTGAGCAACTGACTCTCCATCCCAGACCAGATCGCCCGTCAATCGAGTTGGAAATCCCTCAGGGACAGTCGAAGGCAGGGTTTCAGACTTGGTTCGTTTAGCCTGACGGGCCTGGAACTTGGCATAGTCTGGAGCGTATGTGATATCGGGCTGTCCAGGAGGAGCCGGGGCGGCTGGAGTGATGACGACAGTGGCAGACATTGTGTTTCCCTTATTCTGTTAATTTTTTTTTTGAATAACTTTACATTGCAAAAAGAATCTAAATTCTTAAAAATACTTCATGGTAGTCTCCATTATTACTAAGACGCTGGTGCTGTTTGGCTGTGAAATATGGATAGGTGATGAGGTCATGTCACATCGAGATTGCGCCATAACGTTACCCTCCACCTACACCAACATTGGAGCGCATAGTGTTGGTAGGATTGATGATCCTATGTGAGGAGAGGCCTTATTGAGCATCGACGGGATTGGATAGGTGGAAAAAAGAAGGGATATCATGACTGATTAAAGTGCATATGCCACGCGATCCATCCGTTCAGCCGACTTTTCTATCTTTGAGTATCGTCTGATAATAGTCAAAGCTCATAATAGTCAAAGTTGATCATAAGGAACGAATGTGGCACCAATGAATGAGCTTTGCCTGCTTTGCCAGTGCTTTGCTTTGCAGCAATCTACTATCTCGCGACGGTGACCTGACATATACGGGAGACAACAGAACTTATAGATCTTAAGATAAGACTACTCTAAAGACAATCTTCTATTTAGAGCGTTATTTTCCACTCCCTTTCTGTCCTCAACAAAATCATTTCCTCCTTCTGACGCGGCAAAACCACCAGTACACTAACATCCCCCGCATCCTCCGCATTTTCCCTTTGCACAGACAGCTTTACATGAACCGGAGTCTTGCCATCAACATTCTCATCCTCATGATCCCACACAACTTGAATGATTGCCTGTCCATCACTGGTCTGTATGGGAACTCGAGCATCCAAGTGTTTCACCAGTTGCAGCCTTGGCATGAAGGATACGGTTGCCCAACCCGGTGATGCGGGCTTGATACCAGCAAGTTCAGCCAGAAACTCGTATATAGGGACGCTGCCCCATGCATGGCAATCTGAGCGAACTGATATGGAGTCTTCAGCCCAAGTTGACAGGTTGCATTTGAGCTGGTCTTTCCAGGTAGTCCAGAACTGGTGAAAGAACTTGTTGTAAACTTCATTTCCAGCAGTCGCCAATGCTTGGGTCATGTAGAACGAGAATGAGATGGACGTCATGGTGAATGAACGATCGGAGCCTGGCGACTCAACTGGAGTTTCCGGTTCTATCTCGTAGGGGAACTGCGACGATGGATTGCCTTGGATGATTGACTGGGTCAGGATGTGACTCGCCGTGGTGCCTGAGGCGGCTCCGCAAAGTACAGCCCAGATTTGAGAATGCTGGCTGTACTCGGTGGACGGGATGGGCTTCGTTGCGAGGCCATCCGTAAAGAATTCTCCATCGAAGCAATGTTCTTGAATGGCTGTAACAAGAGTTGATGCTCTCGTCTCGTATTCCTGACTCACCCCCTCCCTGCCTAGATGTCGAAGAAGCCACGCCATTCGCTTCAGAGTGTAGGCGTACAAGCAGTTTACATAAGTACAATGCTTCGTTCTCTTCAAGGCCGTGGGAATGCCTTGAGGAACCCAAAACCTGGTCCAGTCGGTATAGTCCCAGAAGACATTCTCGTTCACCGGCACCAGGCCAAGTTGGCTGATGCGACTGTCGAATGATTGGAGAATTCCATCAGCCACGGCGATAAACTGGCGGACGAAAGAAGAATCGCCGTAGTATTCATAGTGATCAGTGACCATGCAAATCCAGTACAGTGAGAAGGCGGGTATAACCTGTCTTTGAAGGCAGTTGGAACCTGTTCGAGAGGTAATGTGTCCAAGGGATGGGACGAAAGAATCCTTCATTTGTACCATGGCCTGTCGAGCCAGTCGGTCATCCCCCGACACAAAATACGTGAAGAGACAGGAACTCCTCGTGTCCATGGGATACTGTAACTGTTCGTAAAAGGGGCAGTCCTCGTAGCAGTCATGCATACAGTTCTCAAGAGTCCTCACACTAATCTCCCACATTCGAGAGACCCATTCATTCTTTTCAGCCTTGATTGAGGCCTTTTGGACAAGAGGATAGTGGGTCTTGGTGACATCAATGCCGTGGAGGACCAGGGTTGACTCGGAGCAAACTTCGATGTCAATTGCGATGAAGCGGAAAGCCCGGAAGTGGAACGGTCGATAGATTTCCTGATCGTGGTGCCATTCATCGTAGCTCAATCCGTAAGAGTTTTGACCACCAAGGATGTAGTGGTCTGAGGGCCCGATGAGGCTTTTTCTTGTATCGCACCGACCCCCCTTACGGCGCGCATAAGGGGTGATGAATGGTTCATCCTCGTAGCATTCTGAGTATGTGATTCGTACTTGGCTTCCCGGACTTTCTCGTCCGAACCGAAAGGCAAGAAAGGCTGTCATGTGGTTGTCGGCCTCAAGCTCGATGTGGTGCGTTGTCCCAGGGGCAAGATGAATCGTCTTGGAAGGGGACGAATCAACAAGGAGTTGTTTCCATGCGTCTTCGCTGACATAACTTCTGACATTATGGATTGCTCTAAATCGAACGGGAAAGGAAGATTGGCGAGGAATCATTCTTGGGCTGAGTCTCCAAGGCAAAGAAATTCCCCAGTCTTCCTCGATCTGGATCAACTTGGCCGCCTTCCATGACATGTCAATGTCCTTGCGCCTGTCCTTTCTCTCAAAAATGTGCAAGAACAAATCGAATTCTTCATCAACTCGAAATTGAGTAGAAGGATCGATAGCCGTTTCCCACGTTGCGTCACTATCGACACATATGCCCGCGACATTATCTTTGTCGACGGTCCTCACGTACAATCCCCCGATGGGCATGCGAGCAAAGGTCGTCGCATAAGTCGTCGCGTGAAAGTAGCGGAGAACCTCGACGACAATGAGATTGTCCCCTTCTTGGAGGAATGGCTGAATGTCGACTGCATCGTAGAACCAACGGTTCTCATCGCCCTTGACAGGACCAAAATGAACAAGACGCGAGTTGAGATGAAGCCTGTACCGAGTATCTGCGGTGATATTGACAAGTATGGGAGTCTCAGGAACCTGTTTAACCGAAAAGCTTTTACGGAAAAGAACAATCTTGCCGGCTGTCTCTGGTTCATGGTTAACCCAATCTGGGTACCAGATCCACGGTGAGCCGAACTCAGAGGTAGACATGATGAGACTGTGTAAGAAATGGGGGTGAGCACAAGTCCAGTGAGATATGTATAGTTGGGAAGCCTGCTTGTAATCAAAAATCATCGGGAAGGCATCTCCTTTTGAAGTGCATGGCACTGCAGCCAGTCTCCAGGGGCCGGTGGGCTGAAGAAGGGCGTTGCGAAAATCACCTCCCAACGGGCCCAAGTACGAGTCGGGATATCTCTCCCGAGCAGACATGGTACTAGCCAAAAGTAGGGGAGACCTTCGCCATATCTGTTCCCGAGCTTCGGGTGAAAACAATACGTAAAATACCTCGTGTCATGCAAGAACTGGTCAAATGGAATGCCAAGTATGCCGGCTCGAGTATCGTTTACAAGGATATTATCTGAAATCGGAAACGGATTAATATTCTAATCTTTCAACTCTAGTCAAGCCCAGCTGCCTTTAAGGGCCATTGCATCCATTCCTGGAACTCGTCTCCTATCAAA
Source organism: Fusarium sp. NRRL 66088 (assembly GCA_013186415.1). Classification (NCBI taxonomy): domain Eukaryota; kingdom Fungi; phylum Ascomycota; class Sordariomycetes; order Hypocreales; family Nectriaceae; genus Fusarium; species Fusarium sp. NRRL 66088. Next base: position 28,009 of record JABCKD010000366.1, read on the forward strand.
TCCCGAGCTCTAGTAATCAAGTGAGCTACCCAACTCTCCAAACGCCTTGATGGCTTGATTGTCTTTAATAATGGAACATAGTAAGCTAGAACTAACAAAGAGACCGGATCTTTTCGGATCAAGCAGGCTATATAGTCATTATCCAACGCATACATCCATCTGAAGACAAACTTATCCTCTGGACATACATCTCTCTCACAGTCTCCATCAGCTCCATACGTCGCCCCAAAGATTCGTCGTAATAGGTGAAATGCTTTCAGCCGAGTAGACCGATTCTCGTCGTGGATTGAAGAAACCAGGCCAAGCAGGTGCTCTAGGGGTTTTTCCCAATCCATCCGATCAAAGCTTTGGTCTATAAACGAAGGCCAGCAACTCGAGGCTTGCTTGTCTCTTCCCGGGGTCAAAGGCTCGAGCCACCCTGAATAAAGGACATCAGGGGGTATTTTCTCGAGGATTAAACGCACACCTCGAATGGGTGGCGCCCACGGTCTGAGATGCTGTTCGCCATCGGACAACCTGCATATCAAGAGATCGTCAGGCCCTTGAGGGCCAGCTTCTAGTATGCACTGAAACACAAGTATAGCAGATACATAAAGTGCCCCGCAGTTAGTGTCGTCCAAGGAGGGCAAGAGTCTTGTTAACTCAGCCAAGCCGGCCGAGAAGTGATTATCAGCGAGACTCAGAAGTTCGCTCCGTCTCTGACCTTGGCGATGCGCCAAATCACGGGCACTCAGAGCAAACATGAGATCCGAAACCAGGGGAAAGGATAAGCCCAGTTGGGGGACGTTGTGCGCCCAGAAGTGAGAAATGATGTTGTCGGCATCTTTCGGGTCAGCCAGGCTGGGACCCACGTGTGTTGCGAAATGAAGGAGAAGTTCGAGATGAGTGCCACTCGGAACAATAGTGCCGAGGCCAGAGAGACCGGTTGATGATGTTGAACCGGTTGGTGTGTCTGCAGGTTGTGACCAGTCATTGCGTGGTCGTCCCATTTTTCGACCTTGTTTAGGGGTCTCATCTGCAGGTTCAACTATGCAGGGTACATTGAATCTTGCGCAGTTCGTACAAGTGGGCTGCTTCTCGTCACACTAATAGGATGACCTTATCAGTATCGTGCCTCTTGAATAGGTGTCCCAGTTGAGGGCTGATTAGTTACCTTGACTTTACGTCGCTTACATGTCTGGCAGGCATTCCTTGCTCTTGTCTGCCCTTTTCGTGAAGGGCGTTTTGACACGTCAGAGAGTGTGCTCATATCGAGTTTGGGAAATCCCAGTGCTGCTTGTGCTTAAGCTTATTAGGTATTTTCTAAAGACAGAGGCAGAGAAGAATGCGGGGAGGTGGGTAACGAATGTTTAGCTGCAACATGTACTGCTTAATGTGATTGCAATAAAAAGAGGCACTCTACTAATAGGGGGTTTTAAAATCTGGAGACTTCTCTTTCTTCCTTTCAGCAGTTACATTGTCAACTTGGCGCCCCTCTACTCGATCTCCTGGGCTCCCCGACCTCCTTTTTCCTCTCTCGCCTGCAACTCGGCATCAACAACTATAACAGCATTGTCAAAGGTCTCGTGGCCATCAAAGATCTTTGCAACCTCTTCCAACGTGAGACCCTTTGTCTCAACAAATGTGAACCAGATGATGAGGAACATAAGAGCGTTGAAAACGCACTGAATAATGTAGTACTTCCATCCCATATTCTCGATGGCGACGGGATTGATGTAATTGATGCAGAAGGAAGAGCAATTAATGACAAACAGCTGGAAGCTGTTAAAGATGGGACGCTGCTTGGTCGTTGCCAGCTCCATCGGGTAGCAGCAAATCAACGAAACCCAACACAGCGCGAAAAAGGTGTTGAAGATGAATATGACGGCCACAACACTAATACCAAACGCCTCTTTGTCAGTCTGGACATACTGAGCTGTCAGTGCCGTCCAAACACAAAACGACGCAAGGGCACCACCAGTGGCAACCAAGAACAAAGTCCGGCGGGCGATGCGGTTTGACAGCATGGCAAACGGAAGAGCAACAACCAAGTTCCAGGTTTGCATGGCAGCATTGATAAGCGTCTTTTCTCCCGAGGAATGGAGCCCAACTTGGTCTAGGATGAGGGGTAGGTAGGTCGAGACGAGACCATTGCCAAGACACTGAGAGCCGACGGCTACCCAGAAGATGATCCAAAGACGGTGACGGTTGCCCTTGGAGCCAACGATGGACTTGACACCTTGTTTGTTGAACTTGATGACAGTTGCGTCTGCTTCAATTCCAGCAATCATCTCGCGCATCTCTGCCTTGACAATGTCGGTTTCTGCACCGTTGCCGTGGAATTTGATCAATATTTCCCGGGCTTCTTGTTCTCTTCCCCTGGTGATGAGCCACCTGGGACTCTCAGGGCAAAACCAGATCATGATGGTCTGATAAATCGGCAGAACAACTTGGAGCAGACACGGCAGTCTCCAAGACCAGATTGAATCCATCGAGTAGGTTCCAAAGGTGATCCAGGATCCAACTAAAAGACCAAAAAAGATGCCGGTATTGTAAATTGAGGTGATGACAGGGCGTTGCTTCGGGTGTGATAGTTCAGCGATGAGGACAGGGGCCGGGACCTGGGCCAACGCCAGACCAACACCCATAAGTAACTTGGCGCCATTGAACATGGAAAAGTTGAGCGCAAACGTCTCCATCATGACCATACAGCAGATAATAAATGTGCCCAAAAAGCAAATCTTCTTTCGGCCGAAATAGCTGACCAAAACACCAGCAAAGGGGCTCATGACGATTCCTCCAATCGACATTGAAGCGCCATAGAAACCCAGATCAGCTCCTCGTGGGTTGCCGAAGTGGTTCATGAAATGAGAGACAGATTGAAGCCCGTTGGTCATCGCTAGATCGAACCCTAGGGCACATGGTGTAATAAGGGCTGGAAGCATGAGGAAGTAGAGTTTCCGAAGGGATGGGACGCGCCACCATGGTGGAGAATCTCGAATGAGAACCTGAAGTTCCTTTTCGAAGTCGTTATTTTCGTCCATGCTGGCAATAGAAGAGCTATGTTCTTGAAAGACCAAGGGATGTGAGGGAACAGATCTCTGATGACGAGTGTAGCCCGAGGACAAGCAATGGAGGCAGTTCGTGATGCTTCACTCTTTATACCGTTACCTCTGCATTTCATGCATATCTGATAGAGGCATTTCAAAGTACTTTGATGTTTCTCGGTTCATCTCGCCACGAAGCAAGCGCCCATTGGAGAGACATTGCACGACAAACTGCTGGTCTTCGGCATCATGACCCCCGAGTTGAGCTCAACCGAAGCCCATCCCAAAGCCGGGGACAAGACGATTTTACGCCCCCCAGTCTCAGACCCGAAAAGTTGGCGATTGGTTGATCCCCTTTCCCCCGCGCGAAGGTTGGTATCCTTGCCCCCCGAAAAGTCAGCGATAGGTCGGGTAAACTGCTAGACGTGGAGAAATCCGGGGCCCCGAACCGACGTTGAGTTAAACAGGAGTAAGCGTGTGGGTCGTTTGGGGTCATGTTGACGATCACTCTCGTGATGAAGTGACGGGTGCTAACCAGCTCTTAAGTGAGGCCTAGTAATATTTCCTGGTAATGGCAAGATTTCACTCAAGTTCTACGATGTCTCTATCGCCTCCTTCTAGAGCGAAAGACCGAGGCGTGCCATCAACTTGCAATTGGCGTGCTTGGCACTTTCACCAGAGTCATCCATCGCGTGCTACGCAAAGAAAGACCTGCCTAACTCAACCTACTAATTCGGGTATCTCACTGCATTCAGATGTGACGGTGGTGTTAGCTTGGTTTGAACTGCTTTCATGCCTGCTTATGATGGGTTGTGAGAGGCCTAGCCGGCAGTGAGAATGTTCTGTTGTAGTAGCCTTCAGTGTCGGTAGAATTTTCTTGTCACACATCTCTAGGAAACTATAAGAATATGTGACGTTGCCGTTGTGTTGAGCCTCTCCTGTTCACTAACTACTGTCATCGAAAGCCTAGCAAACTTGCCAGCTTCTGGCTTCTAGCTTGCAGGACTCTCACAAACGACAGCTCTGTAATGTCGCAACACATCACCCGGTTCTTCCTTATCCCAACAAATATGAGCCTCATTCTAACATTGCCGAGGTACCAAGTCTTTTCAAAGCTCCTTGCGCCACCAAGTCCCCTCCGCTTACAAGATTTACCAGGTTCGGCTTCGTTGCCATAACGTTGACCCTGTTTCTCTTTCAAGGCACATGGGCACTCGTTCTCGGAAGTCGAAAAGCAGAATGTGCTCCGAAGGGTGAAGACGGCCCATGGCAGATCACCGAGGACTGCGTGGACCCTTCTTACAGCCAGCCCATCATCACCGCTAAGACTGACCAAGTTGATCCTGTTCCTCATCACAGAGTCTCAGGCTACTTCAACGGAACAACCAACAATTTCACCATCTACCTGCCTCCAAAATCCCTCTGGAAGGGTCGGTTCTTCCAGATTACATACCCACTGCAAGGTCCCGAAGCCCCAGACATGGCCATTGCCTTTGCCGCAGACAGCGGTGGCTACGCGCTTCAGGTTTCTGGGAGCATCGGCTACCGTGCTGAAGCAGCAGGCGCCAAGTTCTCCAAGGTCGTCGCCCGCGATTACTATGATGCGCCAGGCCGCAAGATTCATGGCTACGTGCAAGGCGGCAGCGGTGGCTCCCTACAGACAGTTGCCATGATGGAAAACACCTTTGATGTCTGGTCAGGAGCTGTGAGGCAGATCCAGGCGATCCCAATATCTCAGCCGTACAACTGGTGTATTCGGGCCTTTGGAGGTTTTGTCTTGGGCAACAAGTCAACTGAAGTGATAGACGCGGTTGCGCCTGGTGGAAAGGGCACAGATCTCATCCTGAGCGACGTCCAGCAACTTGTCTTGGAAGAGGTTTCTGCACTAGGTGTACCCTTGAGGTCATGGGAAGATTTTTCTGGAACTGGTCAGGATCGCCTGAATCTTTACCAGACCATGAGGACACTGGTTTATCCCGCCGTTGAACAGCATGATCCTACCTACGTGGATGATTTCTGGAGCAAGACCGGATACCTTGGCACTGAGGACTCAGAGCTAGGCCATCTATTTCAAAACGCCCTTGTCGAATTCACGGCTAATGTCGAGGCGATCGAGCTCGACGACCAAGGCGCCGTTACAACTGTGGTTCTAGACAAGGTTCCGTCCAACATCAGCACCCCTAATGGTCTGGAATTTCATGTCGGCCAGGTTGGATCATTTACCGGCAAGGTGGACCTAGTAACCAGGACCGTCTCAACCGATATGGGGAGCAATACCACCGTGCTGAACGCCATCAAGAAGGGCATGGAGCTTTCAGTCGATAACAGATGGTATCTTGCACTGCACACATACTACCGACATCAGGTACCTCCCAAAGACAGTGGCTACTATGCCTGGAACTACCTTCGCGATGCATCTGGAGAACCGCTCTACGTCCAGCGTGAAAAGTTCATCGGTCCTGGCATCAGCAAGTCATCCAGCGGCGGCGGCACCCACACTGGCAAGATAACCGGTAAGATGATCGTCATGGATGGTCTTCTTGACTATGACGCTTTCCCGTGGCACGCCGACTGGTATAGATCACAAGTCCAGGAAGCTCTAGGCTCCAAGTTCGAGGACGCCTATCAGCTGTACTACAGCGACAATGCGAACCACTATTCTGGGCCTGACTCTCCATCCGACCCTGCACAAATCATCGACTTTGAGGGGAATGCACAGCAGCATTTCCGAGATCTGAGCGACTGGGTTGAAAGGGGGATTTCTCCTCCAGGTGGAACCTCCTACTCAGTCAAGGACGGGCAAGTGGTGGTTCCTGGCTCTGCTTCTGATCGCAAGGGGATCCAGCCAGTCGTTCGCCTGACAGTAAGCGGAAAAGAGAAGGCCGAAGTGGCAGTAGGCGAGACTGTGACCTTCAAAATCCACGCCGAAGTGCCTCCTGGTGCAGGAAAGGTGGTGCACGTTGAGTGGGATCCAATCGGCAACGGTGAGTACCAGAAGCAAGACTTTGGAAAAGTCGCATCCAGTGTCGAAGTCACCATTGTCCACACATATGATACTCCTGGTACTTATTTCCCTGTGGTTCGTGTTGCATCTCATCGGAGTGGAGATACTGACACGGCGTTTGGGTTGGTGTTTAACCTGGGCCGCTCATGTGTTATAGCAAGGGAGTGAAGGAGTCAATTTTTAAATTTAAGTACCATGTTCGCGGTACGAGTGTCGACTTGCCAACGGTGACTGAGGCTGAGTGGTAAGCATATCGTAACTGAGCTCTCATATTCAAGTTCTTCCTAGGTCATGCGGCACCCCTCTTGAACAGTTATCAAGCTTTTCGTCAAACCATCTCAGCGTCGTATGAATCATGAAAACCTTTAGATTATTCTCCACCACATCTTCTAATTAGGCTCTTTAACTACGAATGCCCTCTCTTCAACCGACCCCTCATTTCTATCGATTCACCCGCCGCCTCCGCAATCCTTCGTAGGCCTCCCCCTCACTGTGACTTTTCTCTCGCATGACGGCAGGGATTCAATGTGTGCAGATCATCCTATAATCGCTTCCCCAGACTCAAATCTGCAACGTCGATCTCCCTTGAAAGAGCCGGTTTAGCCTGATGTCGGAAAACATTCTCCTCTGCATAGTTAACCCACCAATCCGAGGCCTTTTACATAGCTCAACTAGAGCTTGCGACCTTGCAGAGAGAACTGCATTCAGGGCTCATAAGTAGGCGCCCTTATGGCTTCTAAGTTCCTAGGATCTTCTATAGTTTATCACTTGTGCTTATGTCCGACTCCATTTGACATCCAAAGGCTACACGCTGCAACTTTCAGGTCACCATGCACATATTCTTCCTGCTGGCAGCTTTGGCGGCTCTGCCAACATGCTATGGTATCGATCCTCCCAACTCCAAATCGAAACCCTCAAGATTATGGTACGACACTCCCGCTAGTCTCTGGAACGAGTCTCTACCCATCGGAAATGGAAGGCTCGGGGGAATGATCAAAGGAGTAACCGGAACTGAGCTCATCTACATCAACGAAGACTCGTTCTGGAGCGGTACCTCACTCGACCGAGTCAATCCAGACGCCAAAGACACACTCCAAAAGGTACAATCACTTCTCGCCCAGGGAAATGTCAAAGACGCCACCTTTGAAGCCAATCTGGGACTCTCGGGTGTGCCGTCTAGCATGCGAATGTACCAGCCTGGAGGAGACTTTCAAATCTACTTCCAAAACCAAGGGTCAGCAACCAAGTATGAAAGATGGCTGGACCTCAGCGACGGCACGGCAGGCATCTACTATGAAGCCAATGGTATATCATATCAGCGCGAGTACCTTGCCAGCAAGCCAGGAGACGTCATGGTTGTTCGACTCACCACTTCAAAACCCGGCTCTCTCAACTTTTACATCAAGTTTCAACGACCTTCAAATCAGCAAAATCGGTTCGTAGAAAAAGCTTACGCCGAAAATGGGGACACAATTATCTCAACTTTCAACTCGAATCAGATCAAGGCAGTTTTCGGCGCTCGGGTTGTCAACAAGAGCGGATCCAAACGTCAAATTGGTGATCAAATCGTCATAACCAACGCAGACGAGGCCTTGATATACGTCGACATGCGAACTACTATCCGGGAACGCGATCCTCTATCGACAGTTCAAAAGACGCTCGCCAAGGCAGTGTCTTGGCCTTACTCACAAACTCGGGACAGTCATGTGAGCGACTATCAAAAGCTGTATGAGCGAGCAAGTCTATCCCTTGGCACCTCAAGCGATGAGCAAAGGGCCTTGACCACGGCCAAAAGACGTCAGGCTCTAGCCCAAGGCGACTTTGATCCCGAAATTTTCAGTCTCTACTTTCAGTTTGGGAGATATCTGCTTATTTCTTCATCCCGTCCGGGAACCTTGCCTGCAAACCTCCAAGGGATTTGGAACAATGCGCTCGATCCCTCGTGGGGTTCTAAGTATACCATTAACATCAATATTCAGATGAATTATTGGCCAGCCGAGGTCACAAGTCAGTCTCATCTTAAGTGCGAATTGTCTGGTGGTACTAACACTGCACCAGATCTGGCCGAGCTGACCGAGCCCCTATTCACTCACATGAAGCTAATGCACAAGACGGGCAAAGTGGTAGCACGCAACATGTACAATGCCCGTGGTTGGGTTGCCCACCACAACACCGACATATGGGGAGATGCCGCACCCCAAGATATTTACGCACAAGGATCGTACTGGCCCATGGGACACGCCTGGCTCCTTCAGCACGTTTTCGATCATTACCTCTACACCGGAGACAAAGACTTTCTCAAAGAGAACTACTATCTGTTTGAAGATGCAGTTCAGTTCTATGAGGATTTCCTCACAGATTACAAGGGGTGGAAGGTCACAAATCCATCTGTTTCTCCAGAAGCCTCTTACAAGAATGGAAGCAACTCTGGCGCCATGACAATATCAGCCACGATAGACAACTCGATTCTACGCGAACTGTTCGGAAATTTGATCCAGGCAGCCAAGATCTTGGGCAAATCGGGGGACAAATTGATCAAGACTGCGGACTCGTTGAGAAAGAAGCTCCCGCCTCTGCAAGTATCTCCAAGAATGGGTACTCTCATGGAATGGATTGAAGACTTTGAAGAAGCGGATCCAGGACATCGCCATCTTTCTCCCCTCTATGGCCTGTATCCAGGGTCCGAGATCACGCCAGAGGATCCCAAGATCTGGGAGGCTTCTAAGAAACTGGTAGAGCGACGTGCTTCGTAAGTACCAGTGCCAGACAAGCTAAGAACTACTTTTTAACAACTCCTCCTAGGTATAACGCTGGCAGCATGGGATGGTCCGGTGCTTGGCTCGCAGCACTGCGAGCCCGATTAGGCCAGGGCGAGAAGTTGGAAGTCGACATGACCCATCTTCTCTTTAATCTTACATACGACAGTTTCCTCAACAAGGGCCCTCCCGCAGGATTTCAGATCGATGGCAACTTTGGCGGCTGTGCAGCCATTGCCGAGTCGCTTCTATCAACTAGTAATGGGGTGGTGCAGATTCTCCCTGCACTAATGCCATCTTCAAAACAAGGGGCGTTCAAGGGATTTGTAGCCAAGGGCGGGTTCATCGTTAATGCTCAATGGAAGGACGGTGCCCTTACTAAGGCTTCGATTAAGAGCATGCTAGGGAATGCTCTGAACCTCACTGTTGGGACGGGACAAACGATATCAGAAGTTACGTCTGGAGGCCAGTCTTCTGGAAAGGGCAGTAAATTCTTCTCAAAGACACTCAAGGCTGGCGAGACAGTCAATCTAGTTGGGGGCGGCTCGAGTTGAGCGAGGGTGGTATTTTGTAACGGAGCCCTGACTTTCAAACCTCCTGACCTAATGGAGCATTCTGGTCCTATATCCTTGAACATTACACATATCCTCAACCGAAATCATATTCTACAAACCATTTCAGTGCCACCGGCCCCTTCTTGCAGACTCATAAGACCCCCACGAAAAGTCATCCCATCCTGCAGCTCGCCTCTTTGGGACGTCTGACACTTTGTACCCTCGAAACTCGACATTTTTCCCCACGTATGGAAAGTAATAAGCCAAGCCAACAAACTTGGCACAACTATCGCCGATAAAGTCCAAGTGGCCGGGTTCTGGATCGGGGAGAATCTGGCCTTCGCCGGTTTCAAGGCCCCTGAGTCGATAATAGACGCGGCGAGCAAGGGATGGCGTGAGCTTTCGTCGCTTTGATGCAGAGGCAGCACCTTTTTTGCTTGAGGCAATATTTTTAGGCATTCTTTTCTTTATCTTTGGTCTTTCGGCGTCGTCGTCGTCGTCGTCGTCGGATTCTTCCGAGTCAGATTCATCGCCAGAGCCATCGTCCGAGTCATCTCCAGCACCAGTGAGCGCATCCAGTGTTTCCTCATTTTGGCCTAGTAGCATGGTTCCCTTTATAATCCCAAAATAATAGTCGGCCATGAGCGTCCCGCCTTTCCCCTCACATATATCCATCGTGAAGTCACTCATCGACGACCAACCATCTGACACGGCATCGCACTTGACCATGTAGGAGCCTATGCATCGTCCGACCTGAAAGCTTTGGGCTGGCTTGCTTTTGCCAGCTGGTTTCTTCTTTCCTTGAGACGAACTTCCCTGTCCGGATTTTGAAAGATAATGCTGGTGTGCTTTCATGGCCTCCTCCCACTTGGACTCTTCTTTCTTCTTTTCCTCCTCGTACGCCTGTCTGCCAATAGCCATGGCAAGGCGACTAACGGCAGAGTGACTCCAGCCAATGCAGAGAGTGCGATTCTCGTCAGGACCACCACTCACGGTGTGCAGCCCAGGGATTTTCTCTGCCATGTGATGGAGCGATGCCCTACCATTGAAACCATACACGGCAAAGGCTTCAGGAGTCTTCGTCTGATCAGGTTCTCCGTTGGTCAAGAAGTAGTAATCCAGAAACCGCCCAAGATCGCAGTTGGCTCTTTCGCCAGGTGTTGTGCATCTGTTGAATGCCTCGTCTTCCTTCCGTTTCTTTCTCGCGTCCCAGGCCCGCACATCGTCTTCCCAGTTTTTGTGTAGGGGTGCAAGTTTGCGTTCCATTGAATCTCTAAGAAGCATCACTGATGCTGGTACTTGGTCGCACTAACGTTGGTAAGCTTCAATTCGCATGTTACGGGTAAAAAGAACCCACCTTGCCGGCAAAAACAGCATCCCTCAACAAATCGCGTACCTGCCCACTCTTCGCAGAGGACGGAAACTTGATCCCATAGTGCCTGAGTTGACCGGCCAAGAACTGTTTTGTATTCAGCAACTTGGCAGCTTCTTGTGCCTCTTTCTGCTCCCTCTTCAGCCGAAGAGAACCGGGGTTGAAGAGAACCCTCAGACGAGACCCCTCTACTCGGCCAACATCTCCAACTGCGGCTGTGAACCTTCCGTAGCTAAGCCGGAAGCCTTTCTCCCTAATCTCCGGGGGCTCTGGGCGAGATTCAGTCCCAGACATGGCGCATGCGTAGTTTGTCTCACGGTATGTAGTCGAGAGCGGGAAAGGGATTCGAGAGATTAGATGGAGAGTGAAAAGCAAGTCGGAAGCGGTTGCTCCGAGCAACCTTGGCCTCTTTTGTGACAGGGTTATGACGCGTGCTAAGTTTAAGCCATTTCAGTGCCACTGACCCCTTGGCGAAATCCATCATGCTGACAAAGTATTACAGAGGCAAGCGATAAAAGAAAAACCTCCAATAACTCTTCATAGGTAGCTACGATTCTTTAACAAGCCATCTCTTGTGTCCCGGATTTCCATTGAAAATGGCTACTATGAGTGAGCTACTAGAGCTGTTCATAATCAGCAACACAGCTAAGACGAAAGGCTGGACACTGCTCGCCTATGCCTCCGACGCTGGCAACATGGAATGGATGGCAGAGCTTCTCGATAGCATGGATGTCCATGTTGAGATCACGGCTTGCGCAGCTACAGTCCGGTTCCGAAGGACAATAGAAACAGTTGAAGATTCTGAAGAATGGATAGGTACGGTTTGCTGTGGTGATATGGTGCGGCAAGGCGAGTTTTCGCTCACTCGGAGGGATCATGACGACAGCAGTGACGGTGATACGACCAGCTCTCTGCACTCTGCGCTGCTAGAGAAGCCATGGTCTGGCATCGTCTTGGATAATCCGCGCACGGAGGGGTACCAAACGCACAACACATACATGCTTGTCATCCGTGAGCAAGGACAGAAGCAGTCGGTTCTAAGTACACACACATACTGGGAACGCATCGGCTTACTGAAGCTTGAAAACTGCACTCTTGAGGGGGATATGCTAGAAAGACAGACATGGCGGCTTGCATAGTTAGCTGGATATCATCCATTCTCAAACGCTATTCATGGCTTGGTCTTCTGACTTTGCCGTTCATGCAGGAGGCCGACCAGTGAGGGGTAAGCTCGAGTTACACAACAGCTTTCAGCTTCGCTTCCTCAGATCATTGCCTCAAACTCTCTTCCTCCTTTAACTCTTCCCTCTTCATCAATCTCCCACTGAGGCTTTAAGGACTGATCTCACCTTCACTCATGGAACGAGATTCTGAGACAGCCGAGCAGGTTGAACACTCGAGATGGCGGCGTCCCTGGTTTCCGTGGCATCGCACACAATACAGAGGATCTCTTCTCTTCAATCTCGCATCATTCATTCTTCCCGCTCTCTATGGAACATTGTCCAAGCTCTGGGTTGCCAATATTGATGCCTCCATGGTGGTAACGACAGATGCATACACCTACATGAACACAGCCGCTGAGGCTGTCAACGAAGGCCTCCCAAGAGCTGCTTGGGTCATTATTGGGGACAAGGCATCACGCGATCTTGCAAAGCGTCTCCAGTTGACACATACCCTCATTGCATTTCAATCACTCGCGGGCTTCATCTTGAGCATCGTCTTTCTTTCTGCAGCCCCGGCATTTGCAAGGCGCTTCGTGCCCTCCGAGGTTCGAGATGCAAGCTTGACCTATATACGCATCTCATCATTCACCGTGTTTAGCGGGATTCTCGAGACTGCTGTCGCAACTTCGACAAGGGCTCTGGACAAGCCCGATATCCCTCTGGCCATCAGCTCTGTCAAGTTTGCCATCAACATCATGCTCGACTTTCTTCTGATTTCCAAATGGCATGTGGGATCATTCACCCCGACTGTCAACATGCAAGGCACTATTCAGCTTGTCTGCAATCTTGTGGCTTCCTTTGTAGGACTCGTCTACTTCCTATGGTCGAATACCCGGCCTGTCCTCAGAGAATTGCGCCGGGAACCTCAGCCGCATTGTCGGATGCGTCCAAGCTTACAATCACTCAAAGTTTTCTTACGCCCCGGTCTCATTTTTTTCACCGAGTCCGCTGTGAGAAACGCCCTCTACCTCTGGTTAGTTACGACCATCGTCGCGCTGGGTTCCGTCTACTCCACAGCTTGGGGTGTCTTCAACACTATCCGTTGGGGCCTGGTCATGGTTCCTGTTCAAGCGCTAGAGGCAACTGCTCTCCAATTCATCGGCCACAATTGGGGAGAATGGAGGAGAAAAGTAGGTGTGAATATGCGAAGACCCAAGGCGAGCTGGAAAGATATCCTCACCATCGTTCGACCTGCGCTAAAATCCCTGGTTCTTGCAATCGTCTTCGAGGTTCCGCTTGCCATCTTTCTCACTCTATACGGCGCCTACTCTTTCGCATCCTATCTCAGCGGCTCGGACGAAGTCGCAGAAGTCACAGCATACATGTGGCGAACCCTTGATTGGTGTTATGTGTTCTACGCCATGTCGACTCAGCTGGCTACTATCTTGCTTGCAACCCGACCGAAATGGTATCTCTATCAAAGTCTTGCCAGCAATCTTCTTTATGTGCTTCCATGGGCCATTGCTTGTCAGGTTGCTCACCTGGATACGGACAGCGCTTGGCGGTATCACAGCTGGGTTTTTGGTGGCAGTTTGGTATTCAGTTTTGGAATTATTCTTGTTCTCGACTCTCTTTGGGCATGGACTTTGTTGCGAGGGAAAGCCAAGTTGGAGATATTTCGGGAATAATTGGAGCGTGGTTGGAGCGTTGGGTGTTCACGCAAGGAGGAGGGGGTTTGAAAGGGGGGGTCTCTCTCGTTAGGCGTGTTACAGTTCTATGTTTTACTGCAGAATCTCTTGTCACTAATGAGACTACTCTTCGGTGTTTCTTGAATTCTGCTTCTTATTGATTACCGACATCCGCTACGTTGATTGTTGTAGCCGATCCGAGATCATCTTGTATGCTGCAATGTTACAAAACTCCTAAGACATGAAAGCCCTTCGAACAGCACGCTTCACTGACTTTCCAGTCGACTTGGTCTCCAACACAGCAACACTCAGCTCGGGCAGACTAAACTTGAAAATACCATCCTTGTCAGCCTCAACAACTGTAGTTTTGCTGTTGACAATGTTGACACCGGTGTGGGGGTCGTTGTAGGCAAAGGGGTCATCCTTGGCGTTGGTCAACAAAGTCAAGTCTGCTTCAGCACCTGCCTCAACACCCTCGAAGGACAGTGAAACAGGAACGTCAGCTCCCTTAGTTGTGTTGTAGGCAGCTCCCTTCCAGATGAATGTGCCTTCGTCTTCGTTCTTCCCGGCAACGTAGAAGAGAGGGTCAAAGTCGGCCGACGCAGGGAGAGTATGGCTCATAGGATGAGCAGCAAAGAGCTCCCACACGTACCAACTAGTGGAGCGTGTTGTCATGGCAGGGTCGGCGGCGAACTGGACGATGGTGACGGCCCACTGCCAACGGTTCATGTTGCGCAGAACAGGGGCGTAGAACGTTCCAGGGATACGATCGGCGTTTCTCTCGTAACCGATGAGAGATACAGCCTCACCCACCGTTCCTATCCACCAAGGATACGGCATTAATGATCCAGACCAGCCGGTTCCTCCGTTGGGATGTGTGGCGGCGACCTCTCCAACGATGTGGCCGATGTCGTTGTCAAATCGGTCGAACTCGTCAACCAGGGCGTTGGGCTCTCTATAAGGATGATAATCGCCGATACCAGGAGCAGGAATGTCAAAACCATCACCATCACTAGTAGCACCAGAAGAAATGACGGTGATGTCATCGTAGGCGTCGGTGATGGCCTTGAGGAACATGGGGAAGCGATACTCCTTGTAACTCCTCCATCCTCCAGGGTAACCCGCGAGCCAGTCTTCGTTTCCAATCTCGACGTAGTGAAGCTTGAATGGCTCTGGGTGACCGAGTTCAGCACGGCGTTTGCCCCATTTAGAGTCAGCAGAGCCACGGATGAACTCGATTTGGTCCAGGGCGTCGTCAATGATGGGCTGGAAGTCTTCCTTGGGGGTGACGTCGCCGTTGAGTGATAGACCAGCGTAAACACCGACAACTGAAAGAAAGAAATACTGTTAGATGCGTGTTAGGGAACGTGAGACGAGGATATCTTACCAATTTCCAGTTGCATGTCCTCAGCCCACTCAAGGTACTCCATAAGACCAAGACCGTGAGTCTGTTGGTAGTCCCAGACACCCTCAAAGCCCTTTCGGTATCGAAGAGGACCAAGGGTGTCCTTCCAATCCCACCAGGTCTTGTTGGTTGAACCCTCCAGCATGTTGCCACCAGGGAAGCGAAGCAGGCTCTGGCGAAGAGTCATCAGTACATTGTGCCACATGAAACTAGTTGTGTGTGATAAACTAACTGGGTGAAGGCCCTCAAGAGCCTCGGCAATATCGATTCTCAGCCCATTCTTGCGACCCTTGTAAGTAGGGGGGAAGAGGCTGATCAAGTTAAAGTCAAGAGAACCACCAGAAACACCCTATACTAGTTAGCAAAAGTCCAACATCGGTGAGCCTTATTACTATTCAAAGACTTACCTTGGGGTTGAATGTGATGGCAAAAGTGTTATTGCTGTTAGGAGCATCCTTCTTAGGAATAAGCTCAAACTTGTGCTCAGTCCAGTCATTGGCAACAGACTTGGACTTGATATCAACAGAGCCAAACACGTCATCGGTAAGGTTAGACTGCAGAGAAGCGGTAAACTTTCCCTTGTAAGCACCCTTGACCCAGAAAGAGCCTGTGTATGTCTGCTTCTTGACATCCATTCCCCAGTAGCCGTCGTTGAAGAAGCCAATGGATTTTTCCTTCTTGCTTCCTGCCTTGACGTTCATAGACACGGGGAGGGCATCGGAAAGTGGTTCCTTGAGGCGGTTGAGGGATAGTTGGGCTCCATTGATTGAGTGCCAGCCGTCCATAGAGACTGGGTACTTGTTGCTGTACTGGAAGGCTCGGTTGCGGATGAGCTCAGCATAGATTCCACCGTCTCCAGAGTTGTTAATGTCCTGGGAAAATTCAGTCTTGGAGTATGAAAGAACATAAGTGGAGGTTTACCTCGTGAAGAAAACCATATTGATGGCCACTCGTAGCATTCCCATTCGAGTTAGACACCTTGATGTTGACAGCTCCAACCGTCGCGACATACGCCGCAGCGGCGAGAATCGACTTGAGGGAGACCATATCGAAGTCAAGCAGACAAAGTCTGAGAGGTCTGTGTCTGGGAAAGTAAAGTCACATCCTGTGTCGGCATAGACGGGGTTTTATATCACGACGATCTACCCATGACATGCCTGCAGCCGATGGTCGGCCATACTAACCACCAGTTAATATTAACAACAAAGTCATACAACACAGCCTAAAAGAGATATTCCCCGAAACCATATACATAAAATAGACAAGCGGTCCAATGACTGAGCAGCCAGGCCTCTCCGCATCATGTACATCCAAGTGCCTAGACACAAAGTCGACTAACCAGCACTTCAACCCCCTCATATTAGTTAGTAGCGCCGATGCATAGACGGGGTCAAATGGAGAAAACAACGCGGAGAAGACTCGTGCCTCGGGATATCTAAGCTCGTATGACGTTCTTGATCGGTCGAGCATTATCCGGAGCAAGGTTACATTTGTGCTAGGATTAAGACCAGAGTTGGTAATGCGTGCCCCGGCAGATTGGAAGCGCCGGGATTGGATTCGTGCGCATAAGAGTTATAGTTGCGCACAGAGTGAGGGGAAAATGAACTTGATCAGGCGGGGGGGAGTTAATTAAGGCGCGTTTATCACTTCTTTTCCTGCTGTTAGTGAATACCTAACTTGACTTGTTTGTCGGTTTCTCCGGATGGAAGAATTGATCATCAAGTCCACGAATTATAATGCAGGGACTGGATGATGGCTTGTCGATCAGTTGGAAATTATCGCAGCTAAGAAATACGGTCAAAGGTAAAAAGCACGGGCATCCGCCTGATCCGATTTTTGTTTCTTGAATTCTTTTGCTCATCTATCTGCGTGTTGTGTTTGTGCCATCCACGACCCAGGCCAATCGCTGGCCAGCGCCCATTTACCAACCATCATCAACTGCCTATTTTTCAACGAGTTTTCATGATTGAAGGGATGCTCGAGAGTCGTGGGCCAATGGGAGATGGTCATCATCTATTCCATAACAGCGGAACAATGCAGTGAGGTCACCATTTGACACTGCCATGCTCAATCATCGCCCTCAATGTGATCGCTCTTCTCCTTTCCTCCAATAAACTCCTGAGGCATAGCAATTGGTCGATTCTTGGCAAACTTGACTGTCGACCACGCCGACGGAGAGTCCTTGAACAAGAGCTCAATCTCCTCCAAGTTTCGGCCCATAGTTTCAGGGAATAGGAAGTAAACCGAAACAGGGATGCAGGCGGCGATGACGGCAAACACGATGTAATATTGCCATCCGATGGTGTTGATGGCCACTGGAGTAACCATGACAATGACAAAGTTCCTATAAAATGTTAGTTGTGGTGCCTTGCAGAGAGTTTAAGTAACATACCATAGCCAATGGTTGGCTGTTGAAATGGACGACATGGCCATTCGCAGACGAATAGGCGCAACCTCAGTGCAGTAAAGGAAATTGGCACCAAGGAAACCAATGGGAACCCAGGTGTTGTAGAGGTAAATGAAGCAACCGGCAGCAATCATAGCAGGTTTGTTCTCCTTGCCAAATGATGTAGTGATTGCAAGTGCAGCCATGCAAGCTGACATTCCAATACCGCTGATGATAAAGACTGCTCGACGACCGAAACGATCGATGGTGAAGAAGGCGACGAAGGATGAGAGGAACTTCCATGTAAGAGCGCCTCCGGAGAGAACGCGAGACATTTCGCTGCTCATGCCCAGGTTTTGCTGGAAGAGAATTGGTGCATAGACCGACACCAAGTTGGATCCTGAGGCTTGTTGATAGAACTGAAGCATGATGCAGAGACAGAATCGGTAGAGAAGTTTGTCGTCGCCCATCTTGAGCATGTCCTTCAGGCTAGCCCCACCCTGGCTTGTCTCCTCAAGAGAGTGTTCGATACCGGCCACCTCAGCTTGAACCTCGAGCGCGTCTTCAGGGAGACCTCGAAGTGCTGAGACGACATGACGAGCTTCTTCGGATCGGTTCTTGAGGACCAGCCATCGAGGACTTTCCGGAAAGGCGTAAATTGAAGCCAACAAGACGAGAGAGAAGGCGATGGAGATGGCGATAGGAGGTCTCCAAGTGACGGGGCCGTGCTTGAATTCGAAAAAGGCGAGGTCCACCCAGGACTCCAGAGTATAGCCCAAACACATGAAGAGTCCAGTGAGGACAACACTTCGTCCACGGTTCTTGGCTGCTGAAGTCTCACTCAGCCACACAGGGACGATGGAGCTGAGTTGACCAACACCCAGACCGATAATGACTCTGCCGACGATGAACTGGGCAAGGCCAAAAGAGGAAGCCTCAAGGATCTCTCCAATAAGGGTGCAAATACCAGCGAAAAAGATGACATTGCGTCGTCCAAACTTGTCACCGGTATAAGAACAAGACAAAGAACCGATAAGAGCACCGATAACAAAAGTCGCAACGACAAACCCCTGCAGCGTCGACTTGCGGCTCTTCTCAGAACCCTCACTGTGAACGGTATCAATACCAGGAAAAGTCTTGACCCAATCCTCTTCAGTGAGAAGACCACCAATGCCGGCTTGGTTGTAACCGAAAATAACAAAGGCGGGACCTACGACGAGAGCAAGCTGGAGAATGCTCAACGCCTTGCCGCTGGTACCGAGGTATGTCTTTGCGCTCATCTTTGTCAACTGAAGAGAGAAACAAAAACAAGATGAGTGCCCTCGAAAAAAGAATTTCGTGTAGGATAGCCTTTATATAACTAAGTTTTTCTCCTCAACTCTAACCCCCCCATGTCTTGCGGAGCCCCATGGGATCACAAAAGGTTTGCACTTGACCCCATTCTTGTGGGGTTTTAGCAAATCCCACTGAGAAGAAATTCATAATCCTCTGACGTCGAATCGAAGTGTTACGTTCTCACGGCAGTTGGAAACGGACTGTCCGCCATTTGGCGCGTAACGTCGTCGGGGTTCCCACACCTAGGTAGTGTGGATATCAAAGTCCCTATATATCGGATACTCGGCACGGTGGCTTCTCGGAGGCTTTTGGCTAAGTGGATAACGAACACTCTAGATATGGGTCAACACGGTTATTCGGGTCGCTACGGGAGTAACGAGTCAGCTCATTTGGTAGAAAAGAAAATGACGCAGGCGATCAAGTCTGTAACACTAGGCATGGGTTGGGGTCAAGACGAGGAGTGATCAGCAGTTGGAGGCTCGCGATTCATGAGGCTGTTGAGTGATTTGGCGCTAGTGGGAGGCTCAAGTAAGCACTATGCTTCTGGAAGACTTCTGGAAAGTGCCAAGTTTGTGGTGTAATGCGGCTTATTTCTAGACACCGACGACGTCTTCGGTGTTAGCTCTGGTTGCCGCATACGGATGATATCGGAATGTTTCGAAGCATATTCTATCAGGGAATAATCTTTCGAATGGAAGCGTTATACATAATGCCAATGACATACGGATAACACGGGATTGGAAGGCTGGCATTTAGACCAGGGGTCCCAGTGACAACCCCCACAGCTTCAATGGCAATATGGACGGAGATTGATGCACAGATCAAGGTCCCAACAAAGCTGAGGCGGTCACTCCCGTCCGGAGATGGTTCAGATTCCCCCAGAGTCATGATGGAAGTGGTTGGAGAAAGAGAGTATACTTGAGCATGCCCTAAAAGGTAAAACGAAACCCTACTCCCCAGCCACGCACATGACTCCATCACAGTTCCCTGCTTCCTGGCATTCGATGGAAGAATAAGAGAAGACCCAGCCCCTTGACCATGTAATGCGGCTCCATCACTTCTCCCTTGCATCCTGCTGCCTAGCATCAATCGCAGCGATAAAAGCCTCATAAGCTCCCACATCCTTACCTTGCGTCTCCTCCGTCACAGAGGGTGATTCAGCATCCCCAGCGTAATACTTACCACCTTGGAGCCATGGACTAGGTCCGATGCCAATGTCGTACTCTGTGTACAGCATGCGTTTATCTTCCGACACGTCGAGGCCGTCTCCGCCATAGTTTCGGTGGATGTTGTCGGAAATGCGATGCCACGTGCTGGCGTCAAGGTCGTATCCCTCATCGTCTACGTCTTCTCGAAGCATTTTCGCATCCTTTGGCGAAGGTGAGTGCCAGGCACCATGGCCAATTCGAAACACTTTTAGTCCCTTCATCGACTCTCTCCATCGTGAGAGGACGTGATGCCATCTCATCGGAAACTCAAACATGTCAGGTCTCTCGCCCCCTCGGTCCATGACAGTCCTGGTTTCGGGGTAGCCAGGGTCGCTGGTGCTGAGCGGACCCGTTTGACGAGCCCTCGTCAATATAGGGCAGTCATCGAGATAAAGCTCCTCCAATCCTCCACTACCGTTCTTGGACCCGATGGAGGCGAACCAGTCTATCTGCCAATCGTGGCTGAAGACGAAGTTTCCAAACGCAAGCACCTTTAGCTGCGGGAATGGCTCTGGGCCCATGAGGCGGAAGTTGATCTTTGGGAACCAGCCCCAATAGTCACAGTAGAATAGCGACAAGACGCGTAGATTGTCTGCGAGAGGGCTTGAGAGCCATGTTTCAGGCAGGTCTTGGAAGAATTCGTACTTTTCTTCAAAGTACGTGGCGGCTTCTGGTGAGGCTGTTTCGGCTTCCGTAGAGATGAAGAGCTTCAAGTTGACGAGGGTTTTGAGAGAAAGAACCTTCTTCCAGGCTTTGGATCCAGTGATGCAAGGATCGTCATAGTCGGCCAGGTTCGATATGGTGAGTTCCTTGAGCGGCATGACTTGGTCTAGAGGGACACCTAGATCATCCTCAGGATATTCAGGGTCGTAATCGAGGCCGGCCCTGTTGTCTATTCTCTCCTGCCGCTCTTTGGTCCACATGCCTGAGATACAGTGACACACAGTATCAATGATTCTGTATCTAAAAGACCAAGTCTCCTCAATGGCCGTTTGCCAGTAAGACCGATCATCAGCACCACAAAACTCGTTGAACCGCAGATGCACAGCCGCGACTTTTCCGAAGCATCGAACATAAGGCAAAGCGTTCATGAAATGTTTCGGGATCTCATAATCCTCGTTCGCATTGTACTCAAAGTTGCATCCAACCAATGAGTCGATGGTGAGATCTCGGACTAGGCCACGTAGCTTGGGGGATTTGGCGATTTTGATGACGCGCTCGGCTGAACCGCCGAAGCCTTCGAGGCGTATGTTTTTGAATAGGTGAGGTAGGGCGATTTGGTCCATCTGGCGCGAGGTGAGCCGGAGATTGGATAGGCTCGGCTTCAACAAGAAAGAGCAGATGTTGCCCCATATCTCGGGCGAAAGGGACGGGAGGACGCCATCGCCGGCTGGGAAAGAAGACATGGTGATGCAAGAGAGAGGGTATGATAAGATATAGTTTGTGATAAGGCTAATGATGGCGGTTGCTTTAGAGCGCGTGGGGTTTGTCTATCGCGCAAGCTTCATCTCCTTTTAAGGCTGAAGGAGAGGGTAGAGAGGGTAATCTCACACCAGCAAATGGGGTTTGCTGCCTGCTCTGCCTATGAAGGATCCGCAAACTCTTGGCAGTGAGATGGACTGATCCAATGGACAGCCTGCAGCCTATAAATCGACAGGGATCGTGTCGACGCTCTAGGGTAGGTAGGCTACATATGACGAATGTGCGCGTTCACCATGAGTCCAATGGTAGCAAAAGAGCTAAAGAAAGCTATCAAAACGAGTGATAAAGTGGAGTTGATGGGTATACTCTCAATTGAGTGAGATGAGACTCGATATAGGAGCTGATACATGATGGCCTCCTGGAGGGCCATGTGTCTTTTCGCCACGTCAGCACTGTGCCTACACATCCAATATCCACGCTCAATTCACATTCCTAGTGATGGCTGATCTCAGCCAACAAGAAATTTAACAAAACAAGATTAGCTTTCATCCCCCCCCTCTCCATCTCTTTCTCTCAACAACAAACCACCTCACAAGGCCCCGAAAAGCAAAGCACAATGACCACAAGAGCTCTAGTAGTGGGCGGCACAAGTGGCATCGGTTACGCCATGGCCTGCCGTGTCGCCGCCGAAGTCAGCACCTCAATTGTCACCATCAGTGGTCGCACAAAACCCCAAAACATCCCACACGCCAACATCAAGTTTCAACCTCTTGAGGCAACATCAATGCGTCAAATCAAGCAATACACAGATGATTTCAAAGCTCAAGGCCATAGGCTTGATCTACTTATCATGACGCAGGGTATTATGACCATGGCTGGGAGAACTGAGACTTCTGAGGGTATTGATCGCAAGATGGCGCTGCATTATTACGGCAAACAGCTTCTCATACGGGAACTTCTCCCGGTGATGAGTGAAGATGGCAAAGTTGTTATTGTGTTTGATGGATGGCTTGGAAGTCCCGATAAGCTCATCTGGGAAGATCTCGATCTTAAGACGCACTACAGTCTTGGAAAGGCAGCTGATCACTGCATGTCTATGAACGACGCCATGGTTCAATATTACGCCGCGCAACAGAAGGATACTGGTGTCGGTCAAAGACATTTCGTACATGCATGGCCTGGAGGCGTTAGTTCGGGTCTTTGGAGAGAACTTCCCTGGGGTCTGCGGACTATCGGCCGAGTTGGAGCTAACTTGGTTGGCGTGTCATCGGAAACTTGTGCTGAATATTTGTTGGATGGCGTTAATGAGTGTTGCGCGGCTGGAGAGAAGGAGGGGAGGTATTGGAGTAATATCGATAATAAGGGACGTCTTCTCGCTAAGAAGGCTATCTGGACCGAAGAGCAGATGAAGAAGGTGGCGGATCATACCTGGGGACTCATTGATAATGCATTGGATGTTAAGGAGTAGGTCCCGTGGAGAAGTATGTGAAAGAGAAGTAGGAAAGCAGACTGTGGTATTTACTAGAAATGTGTTTTTTTGTTATCGTTGAATCCGAGATAACTCAGCTAGAAGATCGTTGTATGTACTAGTACCGAATGCAAAGAATCTCGACTTATCCGGCCAGCGCCCAGTTCGTGAGTACCCTTCTCGCCATCGATGATTCATTGTCTGCCTTAGATATTATTGAGTATTTCGTTAATCTTATACCAGTTACCCTTGTTCAAGTACCCAGACAGCCAATAATTCCCATGAGCGTCCTTGCCCATGATGGGAAACGCATTAGGCAGAGTCAGGCCATATTGACAGTTCTGGATGTAGGTTGGTCTCCCCGGCACGTGGTTCGCAGACGCCGCCGACGGACTACCTGGCTTTATCGCCGCCGAAAAGTCGGTTTCAAACATTTTGGCCTTGCTCCAGTTCGAGTAGGTAACCATATGCATCGAGGGATCGCCAAAGAATGGCGGTGTTCGAGCCTGTGACTGTCTAACCATGGACATGAACGCCTCTACCTGCTCTCTTGTTCCGTATTCTGAGATGGACTGTCGGATACGGGAAGCGATATAGCCCAAAGAATTTGTGTTTACCTCTTTGACAGTGAGAGGCGTATGGATGAACCCTGTGGCGTTGGAGAGGTATGAGGTGCCGGCTGGTAACAAGTCTTCAGAAAGAACAGAACGGAGAGAGTAAGCGTTGTATAGGATAACGTTGGTGTTTGAGTCTTGAGGTAGATGTGAGATGGCTATGCGAGTCCACCAAGCACATAAAATATCACCCTCACTGAGGAACGTGTCTTGGTCGCTGGAGCTGTCGACTGAGACATCTCGTTTTGCTTCCTCCCTCAACTTGTCCATAAAAGCCGCTGGAACGCATACAATTCGAGTTTCGTTCCCGCGTAATGCAAACTCGGTGATGTGGTTGAGGCCATATCGGACCAATCCCAACGTGGAGAGTTGACAATCTGCCAACTTGTGCGCCTCGGTAGGGTAGCAACCAAGCTCGGTCAGAGGATCGCTATCGGCGCCATGAAGAGGTAATATCTCATCCTGTCGTCCTTGAAGTGTCAATGACCAAGCAGTCAATAGAGCCTTCTTGCCCATCGCATCAAACATGATATGAGGCCAGTAAATAGACACGAGGGTGGCATCCTTGAAAGAAACCGTGTGGAGACCAAGCTGAGGCCTTTCCGAATTGACATAATCTTCCAGTTTCTTGGGACTGCCCTCAGGATGCATGAGGCGCAAGAACTGGTCAGGGTCACCGAGGATAGAGGGTCTTGTGCTTGGCTTGGGTATTTTACCTGCGATGGGGTCGTCGGCTATTGGTGTGTCATGCTGGACATGGGTGTAGGCGATAGACGGTCGGTCTCGGTTGAAGTTGGTGGGGATGTGATACTCAAGAACACCTTTGGACTGAGCAAGAGTCAGTAAAACATGTCCCGGCTAGACGAGGGTGGAATACTGCACATTTCGTCGAAGGCGAGCACCGAGTTTCTGCCAGCCTTTCCTCTGTGCCAGTTCCTCCAATGAGTGGCGAATTTTATCCGTATCAAGTACATCCTCAAACACAAACAAGGAATACAAAATGAACGATCTCCAAACTGGCGTATCATCAAAGAAGTGGAGAGGAAGGACTTTGTCGCCAGGAATAGCCTCCGGGGCAGTATTACCCCAACCAAACAAGCTCACCATGTTGAAGTATGGACAAGTTTCCGATAAACAACAAGTTCTTGAAACTAAGAGACACAGGTCAAAATACCGGATAAAACTGCGCGTTGGGCCATTTTGACAGTGGCCATGCGGAAACATCCTCGCCAGGGTTAAAAGGGGTTACAGACTCGGGGTCCTGCATCGACCCGCTACCAATCATGGGTTCCTGGCATTGTTATGGCGTTATGCTGGTACCGAGTGAAATGAAAAAGTTTAGAACCAACACAGCGTTCCTTCAACATGTCCCGGATGCAACGTGAACCGGACCCGAAGGGTGATCCGATTTTCCGTGCCTGCAGGAACATGACCCGTTGAGGTATGCAGGTTGTAGATAACCCTGACTGGACCCATAGGGAGAGTATGGTACCCTTGAGCACAACAGGGTTCGTATCATACCATTATTGGCAGCTTCTTTTTCTTGTTGATTTTACCCCGGCTCTGAGTGTAGATCAATGCCCATGCTTCTTGGCAGTGAAACCTAAAAATTACTGAAGACTTTGCATTCCCCAATGCTTTTCTTCGAGTAGAGACAGTGGCAGGGTTGGACTCTCGTCCTGCAGCTTCCCGAACATGTCGACACTCGAACAGGGCGAGCAGCTCCAAAAGCTGGCCTACGCCCATCCACCGATAGAACCACAAGGATTCGCCCTCGTTTTAATCATCGTCGTCCTAATATTCGTGTCGATTGCGACGGTTATTATGATCCTAAGGGTCTACGTCCGGGCTTGGATGTTGAGATATACCGCAAATTGGGGATGGGAAGACACCTTTGCTGTGTTATCCTATGTGAGTCTCGAGGCTTTTTAACTGCTTTCTATTTTAACTAATGATTAGGGCTCTTTCCTCGTTAGCAGCATATTTGCCGTCAAAGCAGCATACTTTGGTCTTGGGACGAGGGACGATAAACTTGACGATCTTGTCATGGTTCGATGCGCCGAATACATGCTTTACTCGCAAGTCACGTACGGAACCACGGTGCCGTTGATAAAAGCCTCGGTGGTGTTCATGCTGCTTCGAATTACCGTTAAACGAAAGTATCGCTGGACGCTCTATATCATGCAACTGCTTGCCACGGTCATGGCAGTCGTTGGAATCGTCGCCTCTCTCACTTATTGCACTCCCGTTCGAGCTTATTGGAATCCTTTGCTTGGGAAGTGTGGTGACTTCAATCGAGTTGTCATCATTGGGTATGTTTGGACGGCTGTGGGTATTGTGACGGACTGGTGTTGCGCCATCTTGCCGTACTTTGTGGTACGAAAGCTGCAGATGAATCGACGGTCCAAGAGAATCGTTATGCTTATCTTGGGCCTGGGTGCTCTTGCAAGTACGGCTACGATCGTCAGGGCGCCTTACCTGCAGTACTATCTGGCTACCAAAGACAAGCTCTGTGAGTTGGTTACTTCTTTTACAGACACCGTTGACTGACATTCACAGATTGGAACGGCCATATTTCACTCTGGTGTCAACTAGAGAGCGGAATCGCCATTATCGCAGCATCACTTCCATCCCTTCGGAAACTGTTTACTAGATATTTCGACCGAAGTCGTGGTGTTTCCAAAGGCCAGTCAGCTGGCAACGCGTCGAGCGGCCAACAAATCCACACGATTGGAGGAGGGCAGATGAATGTGGGAGGGACACAGCTGGATAATCTCACGCCAAGTGGTAAGGGTAGAATGTCGGTAAATGGCAGCGGGGGAAAGTGGCGGCGTTTGGAGGATGAGACGTCTAGCTCTACGGGGATTATAGCGGAGGGTACGACGTATGCTGAGACGAGTAGCATGAGTGATAATGCTAGCAAGCACTACCAATCAAGGGAGGTCTAAGCTACATAGCTTGTTCAACTTGGAATATTCATTATTGAAGTAGAGAATCCCTTGCTTCTGTGAGTGTTGGATTGGTGACTCCGGACAAGATCGGAACAAACACTCCTTTGACGGCAGTCATACCAAGCCAGCTACTCATGCCAACACGCAACTGCATAGGATCGAGATGCAATTTCAATCATGTAAGGCGTTTTTCCAACAATGTGCAGAACAGTGGCTTCAAATTAGTCCGTCTTACTGAGCCACGCGGTACGTGTAGGGTGACATCCCGGCTTTGGTCTCGATGCCAAGGCGCGAATCTTTGAGGGGAAGACGAGCTGAGTGTTAATGCCGCGCTGTAGAGTAGTCACCTGCTTGAGCTCGTCCAGTTAAAGTGTACTTGGAGTTGTTAAAAATAGGTGGTTCAGTGTGGTATATTTAGACACAATGCTGAGCCAATGGCGTTTCAAGGGCCCCTCTCGAGGCTCTCGAGGTTGGCACAATTTCTCCGAGCTGATGAGTCTATATTATGCATAATATTGTTAGGGATTAACATTTCTTGCCATGAACCATCAAATCCAACTTCATATTTATTCTGTTCAAATGCCATATCTAGTTCCTAAATGGATTCGACTTCAGACCCTTTCGCGTGCATCCGCCCTGTGTAACTCCGGGGCTTTCTCCATCAGAGTATCCGGTCAGCAACGGAGATCTGCGCGGCCCGAAGGATCTGCAAATGTGGGTTGATCAATTGACATTGGTTGTATGCATCTGTAATGAGATCTTTCGTCATTGATAGACCCGAACTATACGAGGCACCCTTCATGGGTAGGGCCTCATAGCGCGGATAGACGGAGACAATTGCGAAGATCGAGATATAAAAGGGTGACAATCTTGTTTCAATCTCTCCATCTCCCCATCGATAACCACCATCGTTACAAAACAATTCCAACTCATTCAAGCAAACTATCCAACCCCAAAACCAACATGAAGCTTCTTGCCTTCCTCCTCTCCACCGCCGCTCTCACCTCGGCCGCACCAGCCCTTGAAACCCGCCAATGGGACGACATCATCTACCCAGCGGGAACCTACCGACGCTGGATTGAGAGCGGCAAAATCGTTCAAGACCCTCAGGATCAGCTTCTGATCGTCAAGAACAAGAAAGCTGCGGACGAGACAACCACCTTCGTCACGTTTGACTTTGACTGGACCACTGAAAACAAGACCTGCGAGCTCATCTTTGAGCTCTGGGACCGAGACGTCTCTACTGGGTCCAAGACTCTCGACGTTTTTACCTGGTCGGATCCCCCACAAGACCTCAAGACCTTTTCGGTCGGCGACATTGCTCGATGGGCAGAAGTCAAGAGCAGAGACAAGCATGTCGGTCGGATCCTAGTCCCCAAGCCGGGAGATGCTACGTGGATTCAGACCTATCTGGGGTGGCCAAAGATCCCTTGCCCAGCGGGAGAACTCATCGGTGTTGAGTTTGTTGGTGTTGGGGATCGAGTCAAGGTTCGCTGGGATATTGGTGTGACTGGACCAAGGTTCCGTGTTACGGAGGAGCCTCTTTGAAGACTTGAGGTTTGAGGTATTGCCTCTCTCGGTTGGTATGGCGATTCGAGGTGGAACAGGACGACTTTCAGGTTTCATTCTTCAACTCCGGTCACATTGCTACTAGTCTTAATCTAGTGCTACACATTCTCTTCTTTAACTTTACCGTCTGTTGCTGCGTTGTTGAGCCCTCAACACACAACATCGAAGACCACTATTTCCTTTGCTAGGGAGATATGGATCTAGAACAGGCGGAGACAAGTTCTTGTTCACAAACCGTTCCTGTGGCTTAGGCCATATTGGGCATTTTTTACTTCTCAAACACATGTAAATAAATCTTGCAGTACATTTGACTTGATTCCAATACTTTGTTCCTCACCGTTAATGCTAACATACCGTCGCTCTACTCCTAGATCCGTAGTATTCCGTGGTTCATGGAGGGTCTAAAGAAACCTAGTGTAAATATTAGTAGAATACGACCTCATCCCATTTCATAGTTGGTCCAAATGGGACGGCCAGTTTGGAACTTGCCTAGATTACTCAGTTAACATCTCGAGCGTCTAGATGGGTCCCTTCAGCTGCAATGCTGATGATACAACCAACACAGAGAAGTCATATGTCGCGTGGTCATTCTGGCTGTGGTAGTGGGAAGTATCCCCCGATATCACTGAGATTAAACTGCTGTTTCGTTCACACTCAAGTTGTAGGCATGGTACAGTCATGTCAAGCCGTGAATTGAGAAAGAGATACAGCGACAAGTGAAAAGAGTGTCTCTTCCTCGAACTTGACTTGTATCTCGTGAAGGTGATATCTCTTGACTCGAACAGGGTCGTCAAAGCCTTCACCAAAGCCACTGCCGATCGATGGATCGTCCATGACGCTGTAGATCCCAACTGGCCTGCTATACTTCCAGCCAAGCCAAGTCCAACTCGGGAATTCCCACCGATGAGTGGGTTCTGTCTTAAAAACCAAGCCGGACACCACTTGCCTGCTGGTAGGGGTGACATCCCAGCAGAGCGACATAGTTAGAGGCTTGAGGGCTGATTGTTCGTGTTGAGTCCCATCTTCGATGCAGGGCTCACTGTCCGACTTGCAATCTGAGGCGTAGCTTCCTGAACCGTCTCTGTCTGAAGAGTTGGATTTCAGAGCATCATTTCTTCTAGCGGTAGGAGTTAAGTCTGTGGTTTCCAGGTGTGGCTCTGTAGAAGGCTCCTTGGTACCCTTTGCGTGTGGTTGTACTATTGGGAGCCACATCAAAAAATGTAACGGGGACTCTCGCAATCGGAAATGCCTCCGGATCCCACGAAAGGTATTGTATTGCAAGCATCTTCAGCCTGGCACAGTTTTGAAAGTTCCTCTTGAACTTGCGAGGCGCGCCGTCTTCGATGCCTTTTTTTGTCCTCTTTGACTGCCCTCTTCTCGCCTGGATCACGGTTAGTAACTGAATAATGGTAGAGGTCCCTACTCACTCCTACTTTGTGTGCATATACGGTCGTCCTCGAAAGCTTCTCGTGTTGCTCACCCATTCCTTAGGCCGCTCTTCAGCATCTTGTATCACCGTCCCATCCGGCCTGGTCAGGTTTGAGGTTCCATGACACCCTCGGTCAACGCAAAGAAAAGCTACAAGTGTGGTTAAAGGCAACCAAGAACGGAGCATGCTCCATGTGCAGTTATATTGTGTTAAAGATGATAGACATGG
This sequence comes from Fusarium sp. NRRL 66088, assembly GCA_013186415.1. Lineage (NCBI taxonomy): Eukaryota > Fungi > Ascomycota > Sordariomycetes > Hypocreales > Nectriaceae > Fusarium > Fusarium sp. NRRL 66088. The sequence goes on from JABCKD010000366.1 coordinate 57,587, forward strand.
AGATTTGCAAGTACTGTACAGCCACGAAACCATTGTTCCGCATCCAGACCCTAATCAAACTCCCCGTCATCCGGCGCTTCAAGATACAACCCATGTTTCCACTGCTCCCCAGCCTTCCATTCTTCTTCGGCACTTCCAGTCCCGCTAGTAGTACAGATAGCCTTGAATGCATCCAGCCTCGCTTGCCCGTGAATATCCTGAACCTTAGGAAGCACCATGGACATGTAAACACTCGCGAGGTCGTGATCCAGCAGCATCCCCGCCACAGCATCCAACAACTTATCCTCCTCTTCAGCGTCGTGGCTCATGAGTCGTTTCTTTTGGATGGCCCATTGCAGGGTGATTGCGTCGCACGCCTGGTTGTTGAGCTTACTGCCCAGGCGCAGCCAGCCAGATTCTGGCACGAACGGCGCCGCTGTGGGATCGAGGTCCAGGCGTTCGAAAAAGGTTTCCGGCTCGCGGGTCGGGTTCAGGATGTACATGCGGCTCTGGAGGGCGCAGATGTCGCGGAGGGGACCCGAGATTTGGGGCTGGGTCTCAACAACGTGCAAATCAATATGGGTATCGGTATTCGCTTTCGAGTGGAATCCAGTGACGCCAGCCAGTTTTTCGCCAAAAGACCAAATGACGGCAGATGGAAGGACGCAGCATGCGACACCAATGATGAAGGGGGCACAAACCACCATGGTGTAGAGGGTTCAGTAGTGGAGGAGAGTTGATGGGTGTGCTCAAAGAGGTGTTTGGGGGGAACTGATGAGACTTGGGGAAAAGAAGAAGTCGGTTGGGCTGGGGAAAAGGGAAGGCAAGAGACAGTGTTATAAGAAGGAGTGATTACTAGTCACGCCATTCCGAAAGCCTGGCTGACCGTGGGAGAGAGCTGGTGGCTGATGTGTTGGCATGCTGGGTTGTCATAGTCCGCGTGAACGAATCGGAGACTCCGCCCGCCAGTCTCAACCTGCGGATGTAGCTCGAAAGTTCCGGTCACAAACAAAGGCAGCAAACGCAGTCACGCTAGTGCAAGGTGAGTGCTTCATGTACGTCAGCCTGCCTGACCGCAACTGCCTGTACCCGTCTGCACGTTTGGGCTACTGCTTCACCGACTGAGATGGCGGATTGAGACGCTGGGGTTCAGGGTCTACTGGACTCCCACCTTGATTCTGTCCCTTTTCCCTATCATTCTCTCTTTTCTTGTCAACTCTGAAGTATAGCCACAACACTGTCCCTCCACGGATTTCCCCCTTCTCAATTCGTTCCATTTGTCTGTGTCAAGACAAATGACCCCCCTTCCATACCACATCTTCTACATCCACCTACAGTCATGTCAACCTCCCTTGCCGGTCCGTCTAATGTCGGCACCACCCCCACCGATCTGTCAGAGTCCAAAAAGTTCCACCCATCCATGAGGCTTACCGTGACTCCGGGGTTGGAGCCTAATGCGGATAATGCCTTGAAGGAAGCCATATGGCCTAACGATGGAGATGGGTTTGAAGGTTGATGTGGGCGAAGTTGTATTGGAGTCTTGCGGTAGATACTCTTTGGCTTGGCACGAAAATACAATAGCACTTTTTGGTTCAGTGGTTGACAACGTATCGCAAGTATTTCTTCTCGACTCCGAGGGCCCCGTGTAGTTCTCTTCCCAGGGGACACGTCTCCTCCATGCGCTGAGGTGGCAACGGAGAATAAAGAAGGAGTGGAAATTCCATTCGCAGAAGACGCAATTCACAGATAGATTTGTTGCTATCGTAATTACGTCACCACAAAGGCTAAACTATGATGTAGGCCTGGACGTGATATCCTCTCTGTCTTGGTCCCCATCCCACAGATGGATCTCTTTTGTTGATGTCAATGACGGCTCTAAGAGAGTTATCGGGCACATTATGAAAGAACACATTGATGAGCACATGACAGCATCAAATCCCAATGCTGTAAGACACCGTGACCTTTGAGATGAATCTCTTGCTAAATCCCAAGACGCCATTATTCATGACCACGGGCAGCTTTCTTTGAAGGAGCTGACCCAATGCGTCGTCTCGTCCGTGAGAGGGCCAGATATCGCAAACCCCGGATTCTCCGGTAACAAGAATACCATCCAGCTATCATTTCTCAGTGAAATCTCGTCTAGAAACCTCTTTTTTTCCCCAGCAGCATTCTCCCATCTCCATGTATGGCTGTGGGCAACAAATCCCGGCTTTTCCAGCTAAAAATGCTAGCCTATGGTGGATTTCATCTCGACGGCAGTGGGCAGATTGCATTAACCCCATGACTCTGAACGGCATCGGGGTTTCGTGTTGCTTATTCTCACCAGGGTGTGTCATGATCATCAACCGTGAGTAGGCCAGCAGGGAAAGAATGGCCGCTACGAACTCAAAGCCGGGACTGAGATTCTCTTTGAACCCGCCACCCGTAAAGAGGATGGTCCTGCACATACGAGTTGGCAGCCGCGAAACCTCCAACGGACAAAGCCACTCCAGCGCATCACTTCCAGGCAAGTTGGCCATTCATTGCCAGCGAATCTGTAATCCCAACCACTTCTGGCCGCGTATGAAACCCACAGGACAAGCACCGGGATGCTACGTCAGCCGACAAACAAACCCAAGATCCACCACAGTCCTTCAAGAGACAGCCATCCACCAACAACCAACCCTCACCTCACCACCGCAAGCCAAGACAATGCCGGCCCATCTATTCCGGGGGCGGATCTAGACCTTTCAAAATTGAATGTTGTTAGAAGCGTCAAGCGGCAAGCGGAAAAGGGGCCGTTGCAGGAGGAGAAGTCGCAGGAGGGAAATATGAACAACGAAGGGGAGCCATAGGTGTGGTTCCTTTTCATTCGTTTCATTGACTCTATTTGACTTCTCTTTGGGTGATAGATGTGCATGTGGCTGATATAGACGAGACAAGGAATATGAGTTCATTGTCGGTTCCATGCTTTGACTCATTTACTGGTTCCATGTCTTGTCGGAGTTTGGCCGATCGCCCTTGAAGTGTCGACCTGATGCTTATCGTCCCCGCCTACAGCCAAAGGATATATATATTGGAGAGCAGCCCTCTGAACTCTGGAATTATGATCCTCCACTTGCAACCCACATTCGCACCTCTCATAGTAACCCACGCACCATGTCGGACAACATGGACCCCGACGACATCTACAACCCACATAACATCACACCTCCTGCTGAAGCATCCTACCCCCAGACATTTTCAGATCTTCATGGTGCCAAAGACACGGCACTTGATGAAACGCCGGGCATTGAGGCATCAAATCGTGAGAATGAGCCCAAGCCGCCCTCTTCAGAGTCACCTCCAGAACCGCTCAATGTAGAGGACCTTCCGGGCGCCACCACAGCTCCCGAACATCCAACCTCCAAGGATGGAGGGCCGGGATCGATCCCGTCGCCCGGTGGACCAAACGATTCGGCCAGGGCCAGCGACGAGCCAAGCGATGTCAACGACGAGATCGAGATAGACCGCGCACTGGCTGCCCAACCCCAAGGCTTAGTCCCTCAAAGCGGTACTCCCGGACTCGGCGAATTGCTTCAAGCCTTTCAGGCACTCAATTCCGGAACACAGCCCCAGACCAACGGCGAGAGAGGCACCACTAACATCATCATACTTGGTCTCAACGTCACTCAAACTACCGCCCCCAACCAACCCGCAGGAGATCCTCCGCAAACAGCAGCGAATCTTCCACAGCCCATGGCTGATATCCCTGCCGACGAGCCAACTTCTTCTAAAGCCTCGCCAACCCCAACCTCGTCTAATGAGCAAGAGACCAAACCGGCAGTGGGTAGTGACAAGGGCGAGAAGATTCAGTTCTTTATCTGGGGCGCCATGCTCCCCTTCCGCTGGATGTTTCGCATCTTGCTTCACAAATATGTCATTATTTTCATTGCGATCCTCTTTGCGATTTTTGTTCTGCTGCCCATTGTCATCACCCTTGGTGCTTACGTGCTGTCCCACGCGCCAAGCTATGTGAGCAACCATATTCTTGGCAAAGGCTATGAATATGGTAATCCCTTTGGCGTATCGTATCCGACATGGATGCCCTGGCGGGGAAGCTCACAGAATGATACTGTCCCTAAGATGCAGGCCCAGGATCCGTCACCCCTCACGTTCCGGCGTCCAATTCCGCAAGCCGAAACTGATATCCTCCCCAACGTCATCCTGCGCTATGAGGAGTGCTTGGCGGACACCAACCATAAGCACAATGAGGAACTGCATGCTGAACTCGCCAAGTCACAGAAAAGGGCGGAGCACCAGAAGAAGTTCAATCGGCATTTCGTCGATGACATGGAGGCATGGAGTAGCCTCCAGTACCGCCATCTGCAAGCCCTGGTTGCCCGCGTCGACCTGATACTGAAAGAGCTCTCGGGCGAGGTCGCCAGAGGGAGAGTCGCCGAGGGGGGGGACGAGTGGCGGTGGTGGGAGTCCAAAACTACAGCTCGCCAGAAGACGCTGCAGCGTAACCTCGACTGGTTCAATAGTATCATCGACAACATCAACGAGGGACTATCCACTGGGCACAAGGAGATTGCGGGCATCACGGAGCTGGATGGACATGTGAGTGGTCTCAAGGAGCAGGCCTCCGGTGCGTGCCGGGCGAGGGAGATTTTGCGCCACTCCGAAGATGCTGAGAGCCGTGATGTTGTGCCTGGTCTCGAGATCATCTGCTCGTCCGAGAGACGGTCAGGTGAGAGATGGGACCAAGTGCGCGAAGCCATCGAAAAGGTTTTCGCTCCTTTATCCATCCACGAATTGAGGCCATATGCTAACATTGCTTTCAGTTCAAACGCTTCCAAGAGCAGGTTGGGCAAATGTTTAACGAACTGTCCAAGGACTCTAGTGCTCTGGAGGACGCGTACCGTGACATCAAGGCGTTTGCAATGGCACTGATGGGCGCTCTGGAAGAGTTTTCTCGCCTGTCTGAGGAGGAGGAGGGTTGAGAAGGAGATGGCTTTGCGTTGGATTATTGGATATCACGGGCTGGTGTTTCTTTCGGCGTTGGATCATGAGGTTGTCGTTCTTTGAGTAATGCAGACGTCAGCGAAGAATATTATTACGTACTGCAAGTTATGCACTATTTTATGTAACTTGTGCCGCCCACGGGAAATGAAGGTTACAGGGATAACTATGTTTTACGATTGAGTTTGCGAGATGCTTGTTCATCTTGAATGCCCTTCCGAGACACGCCGCCCTCACCATCTCCGCTTGAACGAGCCGAGCAATAACTACCCTTGAGCGGTCAAGCTCTCGAGACATTCAGTTTTGATGAGCTGGCTCTAAAGAGGAGACCTGCGGTGTCAATCGCCTCGCAGCACTTCTACATGGCAAGTTTCCGGGGTGGGTTGTGTCAAACAACATGTGTGTGCAACCCACCAACAGGCTGAAGTCTTACCCTTGTTGCACAGTGCAAAGCTTGGGTACATGGCAAGGACACTGTCGTATGTCCGAGAGCAGGTATATCCAGGCCAACCACTATAACCTGGTGCCGGCCGGGTAAAACTCCAGACCACAGATTAATTAAATGAGGCCAAACGAAACAAGACATGATATCGTATCTTGGTTTCGGCATCGAAGCAAACCTTCACAGGCATCTTGACCAACCTCTCCTGTGGCTTGCGCACGGCCAAGGTCGCATTTCTTTGTTCTCTGATGCCAACTTCTCCCCGCTCCGTCCCCTTCTCGCCTTCAGTTCTCTCTTTTCTCTCCCACACATCACGATTTCTGTTGTCACCCGGGTCATAGTTTATGTTGCATGAAACTGCTCGTCCCACTGAACCACGATCCATTTCTCTGGTCCAGCCCACTTCTCCTGAGTGTCCGTCCTGATCTCTTTGTGCCTTTGGTACAGTTACCCACTTCTATCGTCATCATCCGGGCAAGCTTGTCATATTCTTCCTTTGCCTCCCAATGCCCAAAGCTTCCCCCCGACGGTCCGAACGACTGAAACGACGCCAGCCGCCTTGGACAAATCTTGTCTCATCTACCTTTTCAGCACGAGGCAGAGTGGCAAGAGGCAAACGGCTAGAAGTCATCAACATGGACTCCCCCCCCTCAGCTGCAACGGAGGGCGGGCAAGATCCCCCTCCAAACGCTGCCATTCGCCTCGCCGTCCAACCCCGACCAGGCGACATGCCCTTCCAGCTCGAGGTGTGCTTTCATGGTGAAGTTTCCCAGCTGGCTGCCGCGCCAATTCGGATTCATCTCAAGTCTCCAGACCGTATCACCTTCCACCGCCTCTCCGGTCAATCATCGCGGGAGAAACGGCCCCTAGAGCTCGACGAACAGGAGCAAGCGCCCACAAAGCGACCGCGACATGAGCACCTGGCGGTCCAAGTCAGCAATGGCGACGACGATGCATCTTGTGTACAGTTCGAGGGCAAAGACTGCCAGGGCCCACTCGTAGATGGCTACGTCGTTGATCTCGGACTGGTCAAGGCCTTTGCATCTGAGTCTTGTCCTGAGATTCAGTTGGAGCCTTGCCATGATGCGGACCAAGAGAGTCGTGCCGAGATCCCCCTAGAGGGTCGTACACCCCAACTGCGAGTGATGAGAATATCCGCCAAGATTGTCATCATCTTCTTCATTGTCGCCGGTCTTGTCGTCGTCTTTACCCTCACCGCCTTCCTGTCGCCAGAGCCGCCAGGACCGCCCACAGGCCGTCAAGTGTCTCTACAGTCAGTTGACTGGTTTCAGCAAGCCATGTGGCTCGAGGTCGGGCTCATTTCTACTGCTCGTACTATCCTGATGGGCGAAGCAGACCAAGAACCCCCGGGCTGGGCCTGTCTGCCTGGTCTCCGGCCCAGCGATGGCCCCCTGCACTCATCAGTCAACCAACCCCAGCCCAGCGCCGGCTCGGATTGGTGGTCCGCCGACACACCGTTCTATCCTCGATACAAACCATGGGACTCTACTTCAGATGGAATCTACGTGCCAGAGGCGTCTTTCGTGCTCGATGTCGAGAGGGTCCTCAGCAGAATCTTTCTTGATCTGAGGACCATCGCCGACCATGGCCCGCCTTCATTCCGATTCCAACGCGAGGACAGCACACAGTTCCGCTGGTCGACCTCTGATGGTAACTTCGTACCACCCCACGACACTCTTCCGACACTCCCGTTGGACGTCGAAGAGTACGTAAAGCTTGCGTCCACCATTCGAGGCTTCCCCTCCTCTTCTCCTGGTGGCAACCCTCCAAGCCCGACAGCCCGGCCAGAAAGAATCAGTCAGATATTCAACCTTGAACCCCGCATCTACAAGCTATGGGATGAACTGTCACGGGCACTAGGCAGGTTGCACCTTCTCAGCTGCGTTGGAAACAGTGACGTGGTGTCACACTGGCCTGCAACGATAAATTATCGGGCCTTGGCGATGCTTTCTAAACTCGAAGCCGTCGGCGACAAATTTACCAAGTCGAATCACGACTGGGGATCCGACCAGTGTAGGATCGGCTGCCTCTATCCAAAGCCAACTATCGATCTGGCCGGCCCGCCTTCAACGATGACGCCGGGAATGCCTCGGGACACTGGCGTCCCCTCTGACGTTCCCGCGTCCTTTATCGAGGCTGTCCGCAAGGCACAGAGGGAGAGGGATTCGCAGTCAACAGACCGTGAGTCTCAGGCGACGACTACCCAAGGTGAGTGCCATGACTATATCGACTGTCCAACAACTAATGCGGCGGCAGCACCATGTCCGCCCTGTCCTGATCTATCCACAATGTCGCACGAGCCCCATCACCTGCCGTGTCCAGATGACTGGTCTGTCGCGCAAAAGACCAACAACACCGCTCTCGAACTACTCAACGTCCTCAACATAACTGTTGCCCAGAGCTTCGAGGGCTACTCAAACGACGATAAATGGGCTCCCAGGGTCCACGATCTCTTCAAACACAGGGATATCCGAGTGAAAGCGTGCACTCTGACCCGTGAACTGGTTGACTATATGCAACAAGTCGTCCAGAGGTTGGGCCCCGAGTTTGACCAAGGCACGCCAGCATCTCATCCTGTCGCAAAATGGGCCTATAATGAGACACGGGAGGCTCTAACACGGCTACAAGACGTTGCTCCATTCATGGCCGAAGTAGCGGTGGTCCGCCTGTGCGAGATGAGTAGCAGAGCTGAGCGCGGCGTGATGGTGATGCAAGAAACGGAACAACGGCTGGGGCAGCTCCGACAGGAGATTACCAAGGCCATCGAAGATGGCTGGCTGGCTGGCGACGGAGAGAACACAACATATCTCCATTTCCCATCCTTGACAGACATCCAACAGGACTGGGCGGCTGGACAGGCGTGGCTCCGTGCTGAGGCCAACGATGTCATCGACGTATACGTATCCCGCCGCATTGCATTTGATCGCCGCCGAGGAGAGAATTCCAGCAGAAGCGATGTTGTCTGGTCCAGGTGGGGTCTCAAGGATGCAAGACGGGACCCCATGGGTGCAGAAGCTCTGTGCTGGGAGAATGGGGTACGTGAGCCGACAGCGAGAGGTGATAACGGTCGTTGGAGTTGGACTCGACGATCAACCAAGGCGCATACCGATGAAGACAGCGGGTGTGGAAATGCTACAGCGAGACACGGATAGGTGCGTAATGCTTTACAGTGTCTCATGCAGGCAAGGTTGGAGAACGAGGTCTTTGACTGACTTGACAACACAGGGAGGAGGGAGAGTCTGCGATCGCGAGTAACCTGCATTCTCAAGGATGGACGGAAGGTTTTGAATGGCAACGGGACAAACATCCCTCATGACATTTACAGGAGTAGGTATTCAATCATTTCATAAAAGTCAGCATCATTATCACTGTTGTTCGCAATTCCATCCCTTGATCTTCTGTCTCTAAGAGCTTGCCACCTCCCTCCAAGGCAACCTAGATCACTGAGGGACAGTGCGCTGGGCATTGACCGCTGCTGCTGTGCCCTCCCAGAAATCTACGAGATCACCACACCAACGACATGGGGGCTCTCAAGCAGCCAATACCACGGACCTGCAGTGAGCATTACTCGACTTGCTTAGCAAGATCTCGAATAGCCCCGAGGATGAATCACAGCATGTTGGTATACGTAGATCGTTGCAGTGTCGGGTCAAGGAACCTTTGAGTAAGGCTATTCACACTTTCTTCCATGGCAGTATCAAGCCTGCATGTTGTCTTCAGCACCGCACCTCGGACTGCACTGCAGAATATCTGCCGTAAGATAGTTGCTACTTGCCACTGCTTTCATTAATGTTAAAGTCTGGCGGTAAAACAGACACCCATCACAAAAGATTTCCTAGAGAACCCAACTCACAGATCTTTGTCCTGACAGAATGGAGTCGTGTGAGGTTGCGTGTTTTTGTTGCGAATGCGAAACACGAGACCGCCGACTCAATCAGGTGATAAACGAGGCCCGGATAATATGAGTGCAGGTCTTTTACATATTAGAAAACTTATAACAACTTATATATTTAGCCAACATCTCGCTTCAAACTATGATTTAATTACCACGCAGCAACACCACACATCATGGGCAACGCACAGTCTGACAACGCCCTCATCCCACATATATCACCAGAAGCGGCCAGAAAAGGCATCCCTAATAGGCTTTCCATAAAGTTTGAGAATCGAGTTACCTTGAAAACACACCTCCTCCTCGCTGATCTAAACTCGGGGCTCGCATTTGCAACCTACGCGCCTGAAAGCGGCGCTTACAATGTCATTCTTTATGACGGTCCAGACGCATCCTGCCCAGTACATGCAACAGCCAAAGGCATTGGCAAGTGGAAGAAGGACTTTCATGTCTGTCTTCCATCGTTTCCCGGAGAGACGCCTGATATCCGAGAAGAATTAATGCGGTCTTGTACCGTCAGCAGTAGACGAGAGACATACTGGTTTGGCATGCAGGTTGGAGAAGACCAACCTGTTGAGCGGTTCGAGTGGCGTCAGTCTCGTGGCAGGGAAGTCAAGGGTATGGGGGCAAGAGCTGGCTGGAAATTGGCAAGGTTGGATGGTGGATTACAAGACCTTGCCGAAGATAAAAGAACCCAAGGTTCTGCCAACGATGGCGAGATTGTGGCTGTATGGGCTCGTGATGACTCTTGGAGCCCATACAAGATTGGAGAAATGTGTTTTCTAAGGAGTAGAGCGACAGGAGAATTTGGCAGGCTATGGGAGCTAATGGTTGTAGTGAGCTTTGTGTGTATATGGTGTCGACATCCCTGATCTCTTTTCCTCATATGTCGCGTTTGCGACCTCGTTCTACTTCATTCTCTCCCGAAATAGAGTACGCGAACTCAGTCGTGTCTAGCTATGATGGGCCATTGTTCAGTAGTTCCATTCATCCGCCATCCATGAGAGGTTCGATACAGGCAGCACACCCACGAGAAACCACCTACCCACTAGTCAAAAAATAACAAGACCACTATAGTCAAGTAACGTATATAATGAATCCATAATATCTACCGCCCTAGAATATTTAAGGCCAATGACAACATCATCACGCTCCTTGGATGCGTGTCATTAATTCACAGAGGGTACGCGTTGCTCGAATACGACGAGGTATAGGTGATAACTACAGGGGTAAAAGGTAACACAGGTGAGGTAGAAGAACTCTATTTAATTCACTACCGTAAAAAGATCGAACGGTAGATGTATTAAGCCTTCGCGAGGCAGCAGCCATAGAAAGTCAACTGGCTTTCTGCCCCCACCAAGCAACACATAACTCTGAGATGCAGCTGCAAAGTTTAACGTCCTTGCGACTTTAGTTAACCGCCGATAGCTACTACTTCAAAAAAGCTACCTAAGCCTTCCAAGTCTGAATCCTCGCTTTTGAGCTCGGAGCCATATTCAACACCCGCCTACCCTCAACCCGAGTGCGACTATATGTCTCCGCCATCACGCCGTCGCCACTGGTGGCGTCCAAGCATTTCAGACAATGGACTTGAAGTTTTGCAAGGGGCTCTTGGCCTATCAGAATCTGACCAACCGTCGCCTATCATTGTGGCGATCGACTTTGAAATGACTAACAACTTGAAGAATGGCTTTCTTGACAGTCAAGACAGCCAGCTCGGTATCGCTACGCTCGATACGAAATCTTTGCCCCAGCATGTTCAAGACAAAGAGGACCTCATCAATACTGAAAACTATATCACGGGGTCTGAGTTTTATGTTGAGAAAGCCTCCAAAAGGTTTGCCTTTGGGGAATCGACGACAATACAACCGCTAAAGGCCGAGCTTGTGCATCGAATTGACACAGCTCTGCCTAAAGATCGACCTATCATCCTTGTTGGACATGGAGTCAATAATGAACTTGACGTATTTCATGCTCTCGGATATACTCTTTTGGACTCCAACACTAAAATTATCGACACGATGCGACTTGCAAACGAGGTGTTTGAACCATGGTCGTGCTCACTTGGCGCCCTGCTGTGTCGACTTCGATGTCCACATACTCGACTTCACAGCGCTGGGAACGATGCCAACTTTACACTCAAGGCTGCATTACTCCTAGCAGTATACAGATACGCTGATCACGATGATGCCGTGGTGGACAGGGTGATACAGATAGCATCGTCTCATTCAACTCAGTCGGAGGGTTGGTATTATGCCCGTGAGAAAAGGCCTTCTAGACAGAAGCAAAAAGAAAGATCGAAAAAATACCGATCACAGTTTTGCAGCCTGGAGAAACAGAACAGGATCAGGGAACGACGAGCGGCTTGGAAAATAGAGGTCGAAAAGCTGCGGCTTTACTAGGAATATAGTGGACAAAAATTCTCTCTGTACGAAGACCGGGATAACTAATCTAGAAGATAGTTAGGTAACGGAAGAGAAAACGTTTTCTATTCCGAGTCCTAGAATATTCAGACGTTTGTTAAGCTCAGTGTCCTGCCCAGAGTATTGAGATCATCAACAATAAACATGCAAATTAGGGTGGTAGAAATGGTCTTAATAATTGCAGTTAGTGAGGTAAGAAATGGCAATTCTCTCTTGTTTCTCGTACGGAGGTGAGAGTAATTAAATACTACTTATATAGATAGGTATAAGTCTTTAAGTAACTATAGCCATAGGTGGCAAAAAAGCGAGGAAAAAGAAGCCCACTATTGGTATCGGGATATAATAATGCCATGATGTGTTGGAAATGTGATCTTTATCATAGGTAGTTAAAGCCGGGATAACCAACCGACAAGATCGTGCAAATTAGGGCAAAAAGCAGCCTAGGAAATGATCACCACTTTAATGACGCCTAAGATGGTTGAAACAAATATAATTAGAAGTGATCAAGTCATCGTCAAGTGGAGGAACGCATGCTATGCTTACCGTCGCTCGCGGTGCGGGAGTTATAAAGGTCCGCGATGAGATCCGGGCTATCGGGCGTCACTGCAGCATTGCCAACGGCCCTTGTGAATGCCCGCTCCGCCACTAACGAGGCCGTCTCTAGAGGTCTTCTTGCACTTTGTCTCCCTCAGCCTCAATGGATTACAAAGAAACAGCGGGAGAAAAGTCAATTCGTACCGCGTAGTCTGATCAGCACAGCCAGGATTGGATTAATAATGTCACATGGGGTCTATGATAGTTTGATGACCGTTTGGAATCATGATTAAAATAGCTAAAATGCATGATTGCCATTGATTGAGCTCTGCATATAAAGAGATTGCTGTATTGCCATCTTGCTCAGAAGTATCACAAGAACACAACCACACTTCCACACCTTCCAAGCTTCAGCCATGTTTTTATCAATTGCAACCGCAGCTCTCGCTGCAGCCCTTTGTTTGCCCCAAATGGCTCTAGCATGTGGCAGCTGCTCATCCTCCCATGTTTACCCCCGGAATGGCAGCGATGGAGGAGTGCAGACTGCAAACCTGCTTCTCGATCAAGCTATCAAAGCCCTCGGTGGCAAGAAAGCTCTGAAGGACTTGCAAGGTGTCACCTATGAGTCTAATGAGTAAGTTTCAGGTCGGTTTTTTGAGCTGAGACTAGGCGGAGCTGATCAAAAGCCAGGATTTTTCGCGTTAGCACCTTGATGCAGAATTACAACCTTTTCCACGAAGACCGATACGTGGTGTCTCATGGTACCCAAAACATCTCGTACTCTTTCAAGGATGGCTTCTCTCAGAGGATTGATCGTAACTATCAAGTCTCGGGTAGGAATATGATCTTGAGCAGAGGGTGGCCTTTCAGTTAACTCATCGCCAGACTACTTTGCTTTTGGAACCCCATCAATCCCACCTGTCCAGTTCTCACTGGTCATGAAGGATGGTCCTGAGGGATATGCTTGCTACAATGAGGGCAATGATCTCGTATTCCTGCCCGGAAATGTGACTGCCGGCTACACAGACTGTGAGTTTCTTGGCAACTCGATTTGGACATGTACTCATTTCGATCAGCTGCGCTCGCCGAGTATCTCTTGTTTCAGGCACACAAGATGTCTCCCAAGCTCCTACTAGAGGTTAGTAATCTTATTCACTGTCATAGATGTGGTGCTGATAACCGTTTAGATGGAGATGCATCGACTCACCCGAACCACCGTTGCGATCAACAATGTCGAATTCCCAGCTAGTATGTGCAACCCGGGTATTCAAACGCACGTCTAACTTGACCCCCTAGTTCACGATCACAACCTTGACATTGTTGTCGCTTTCGACCCCAAGACCAAGCTACCTTATATCATCCGTTCTTTCGAAGACCATGCCATCTTTGGCCGAACAGAGAGCGACCTCCGTCTTTACAACTACACAGAAGTTGATGGAATCCAGTTTCCTACACACCGTTTCGTCTTCCAGAATGGCTCTGCTATCATAGAGCAGACAGACTTTTCAAGGGTCATTCCGAACCCAATGTTTTCTGCTGACTTTTTTGACGGGCTGGAGAAGAGCAAGAGTGCCACACCTCGGGCCGCACCTGCTAAAATTCCGGAATACTCGCACGCAGAGATTGGAGAGTATTGGACTAATGCCCTCTGGAGCGGTCCCTATACCGGAACTTATGACAACATCACCACTGAGACGCTTGGCCCTGATCTTCCCAATGCCCACAAACTTTTGGTTGAAAACAGCCCAATCGTGGAGCATCTGATTCTAGATTTTGAGGATGGTGTCATCGTGTATGAGGCCCCTCCTCACCAGACGGACCTCGTGATCCGATGGGTCAAGGAGAACCTCAAGAAGCCGATTACTCACGTCTTTGTGAGATTTCTACCCTCCCGACTGCTTACAAGATTCGTTGCTAACTAACCAAGCTCACACACCATCACCATGATCATAGCTACGATGTTCACAAGTATGTCGCTTTGGGGGCCAAGATCATTGTTCCTGAGGTTGCGACCAAGTACTGGAAGCAGATTCCTGGTGCTGAACTCGTTACCTTTACGTGAGTTCTTCCCAGTCCTCCGATGGATACACAACTGATGCGTCTTGATAGCGAGGGAAAGCCATACATTCACGCCGATAGTACGATGCAAGCTCGCTTCATCTGGCACGAGGAAGCTCCTCACTCCGTTGACTGGTCCTACTCCATCGTCACCACCCGTTGCCCTTCGGCGAACAGCACCATGTTGGCTTACGAGGCCGATTCTTTCTCTACTCTTACTCACTTTGACCCCCATTTCGCATACGGTTGGCTTAACCAAGCTGTTGCTGATGGTATGAGCAACAACACCATGTGAGTCAATCCCGCCTTTGCATGCTGCGGATGCTAACCTGATACAGTGTTGTGCCTACTCATGGAATGCCGGTTCCTTTGTCGTTCCTCCTTGATCAGATTAGCTACGTCTACCCGGCCCTAGATTCTACCCATCTCCGTGCTGGAGTCCCCAGCTGCCTCGCCTACTAGCGGCTGCATTGGATCATTGTGTCGAGACCCATGTCACACAAACACACAAAATTCCCGAGAGTCACTCTCGAAGGGGCATAGGGACGGGATGTTTTGATAGTGATGCACAGTCATGATTTCTTCTTCTTCACATGGTTCTGTATTTAGATAAACCGACAAGATAGATGTTTATATAACCACCTGTTCTGTTCTATAGAATTCACCTAATTCACCTCCACTCTCAGGTTTAACCCTGCGCACCTCCATCCAATCAGATTGCCACAGACCTCGGGGTTGATGATATGCCTCTATCTTTAGCAACCCCGAGGCCGTAGCCAATCAACGCCCAAACAAGTCTCGAGATTACGCCAATATGGTTCTGCTCTTCTATCATACCTAGTCCATTTGGCATATTCCCGGTCCGTCCGGATTTGCCTCTATCATCGGAGCCAACGGAAGTGGAAACAGGAGTGGGAGGTTGATGAACATGCGGGGTAAGATAGTTAGTGAACAAAGTACCAGGCAATGCATGTCTCAATACCTCCACTCTTCAAATCACAAATAACTAACCAATCTGGTAAGAAAAGACTTGGATGAGGGGAAGCATCCCACTCTCGAAAACCGGCTTTACTAGCCTCCAATTAACTTGTCCAACTGTCCTGGACAGTAAGCCCTTATATGAACGGATGTCTCCGTCTTGGACCCCATCGTTGTCAGTGGCGTTTAGAAATTCTGCATGGCGTCCTCCGAGAGGAGGGGTCCGTGTCAAGCACCAGGTTAGTTTGCGGAGAAGTTACATGGGAAGAGAACGGGGAAAGAGAAAAGAAAGCCGAGGGAGGTATATGATTTAAGTAAAGTGACGGCATAGATAACCATGCATAACCTGAGAGCAAATGGCTGTTGTCGTGCAGGAGTGGGGGTTGAGGAATAGGAGATCTCCAGCCTCATCCCCACCCCTGCATGTTCATTCCTTTCCGATCGACATTTGTAGAGGAAAGTCAATGGGCGGGTAGCGGTAGCGGGAGTGGGTGGCTTGAAGCGAATGATGAATGGTTGAGAGTGTGTTACAACGCTCCCGCTCACGTCGGTTCTGCTTGATGGCTATTGGGTTGTTGGAATTGTTGGCTTACCATAAACTTCCCTTCTCCCTGTTTCAGCTAGATCAGCCATTTCTCAACCGCAATCATCTTCATTTCTTCTTTTCTGTCAGGTTAATCAAGCGAATTATCAATTCAATATGCACAGCACACCGACTTTGGACCTCCTCCCTTCGCCACCACCCTCCGATACTGATGGCACCAGCTCACCCAAGAGCTCGGTCGAGGCGCTTTCCTCTCTTATCAAATCCACATACCAAACTTCCGAGCTACGATTCTTTGTCAATGGACGACCCGTAACAGTCAAGAATCCCAACCCAGACTGGGTCCTTCTGGACTGGATTCGAGCCCAAGATACTCTAAAGGGTACAAAGTTGGGATGTGGCGAAGGCGGCTGCGGCGCCTGCACCGTTGTCGTGCAAACGGCTGAACCAGGCAGACAAATTCGACATCTTGCCGTCAACGCTTGTCTTTATCCTCTTGTTGGATTAGATGGGAAGAGTCTGATTACCATTGAAGGGCTTGGTACAGTCCATCGTCCACATCCATTACAAGAGAGAGTGGCAAAAATGCAGTATGTTGTTTCCGGTAGCACCACCCATCTGACCTGGCGTTGGATCTAACGACTACAGTGGTACACAATGCGGTTTCTGTACTCCAGGCATTGTTATGAGCTTGTACGCACTCATCAGAAATTCATATCGGAACGGCAAGTTCCATCTCACCAACTCCGACGTCGAGCTCCAGGGCCATCTCGATGGGAACCTTTGTCGTTGTGTATGCACCCTTGAATGTTTTCACCTGTGCTTGGAACGTCGCTAATCCGCTCTAGACTGGCTACAAGCCAATTCTCGAAGCGGCTCGGACATTTATCACCGAAGACCTAAACGGAGTCATTGTAGATAGCAACGGCCAAAAAGAGTCTCCTGAATCAAGTGTACCTGATACAGAGGAAGCTGATGCAAATAATTTCCGTTCAAACAACGGCTCTGGGTCTTGCGGCCGCCCAGGTGGTTGCTGTCGAGATGATCCGAAAGCAAAGGGTTGCGGCTCATCCAAACCCACCGAGGGAGAAATTACACCACCAAGTTCACCAGGCAAGTCATTTTTGGAGCCTACCTTCTTACCATACGACCCTTCGACCGAGCCGATATTTCCGCCCTCACTTTGGAAATATGAGCGTCGACCAATCTGTTACGGAGACGAGCGACGACTTTGGTTTAGGCCAACATCATTGGAGCAGCTTGTGGAATTGAAGGCCGTTTATCCCTCAGCCAAAATCGTGGGAGGTGCCAGTGAGACCCAGATTGAAGTCAGATTCAAAAAGATGAACTATCGAGTTTCCGTCTTTGCAGCCGATATTCCCGAGTTGAACAGCCACCAAGACCCGAGCCAAAAGAGTCAAGCTGAGCTCAGCGCCCTCAAGGAAATTACAATTCCAGGCAATTTATCATTGACGAAGGTGGAGGATCTTTGCACCAACTTGTATCGTAAACTTGGTCGACGTGCTTTGCCCCTGGAGGCACTCCGAAAGCAGCTCCGATACTTTGCTGGGCGTCAGATTCGGAATGTGGCAAGTCTTGCGGGCAGTCTCGCCACAGCAAGTCCAATTTCAGATTCTGCGCCTGTGCTTCTAGCAGCTGGAGCAAGGATCAGTGTGCTATCTCGGAAACTCGGAGCGTTTGACATCCCCCTGTCTTCCTGGTTTGTGTCCTACCGGACTACTGCTCTCCCCGAAGATGGAGTCATCACCCAAATCATCATCCCTCTCGCAGATGAAGATGCTCTGGAAATCACAAAGGCCTACAAGCAGGCCAAGAGAAAGGATGATGACATCGCCATTGTCACTTCTGGCTTGAGAGTTCGTCTGGATGAAAATGGCCTGGTGCAGGATTCTGGTTTTGCCTTTGGTGGAATGGCCCCAACTACAGTGATTGCGGCCAAAGCACAAGACGCCATTGTTGGCAAACGATGGGCCGACACAGCTACACTGGAGACGGCCATTGATGCACTATTGGAGCAGTTTAACCTGCCGTTTGGTGTTCCAGGTGGCATGGCGCACTATCGCCGAGGTTAGTTACCAAAGTAAAGTCCAGTTATCTCGTGATGAAGCTAACTCACTAATCAGTCTTGACAATATCCATGTTCTTCCGTTTCTGGCACGAAGTTGTCAGTGAGTTGGGCCTCGCAAAGGTCGACCCTGATTTAATCCAGGAAATCCATCGTGAGATATCATCCGGCAACCGCGACAACTTCACAGCCTCCATGAAAAACAGAGGAACCAAAACTGTAGGACGACCGGTTCCGCATCTTTCAGCGCTGAAGCATTGCACTGGAGAGGCCGAGTACGTTGATGACATGCCCAGACAACACAATGAGCTTTTTGGTGCACCGGTCATGGCCAAGATGGCACACGCTGAAATCCTCAGTGTTGATTGGACAGCTGCTTTGGAGATGCCGGGTGTGGTTGGCTATCTTGACAAGAACAGTCTATCATCAGACCAGAACATATGGGGCCCAGTTGTTCGTGATGAAGAGCTTTTTGCTGATGGCAAAGTTCACTTCTATGGACAGATCATTGGACTGGTCTACGCGGAGACAGCTCTACAAGCTCGAGCAGCTGCCGATCTTGTTCAAGTCACCTACAACGCCCTGCCGCCCATCATCACCATTGACGAGGCGATCAAGGCCAACAGCTTCTTCAAGCATGGAAAGGAACTGAGGAAGGGTGATGCAGTTGAGCGGTCACTTGAAGACGCCTTTAGCAAGTGTGCGCATGTCTTTGAAGGCACGACCAGGATGGGTGGCCAGGAACACTTTTACCTCGAGACCAACGCGGCCCTCGCCATCCCTCATATGGAGGACGGCTCCATGGAGGTGTACGTCTCATCACAGAATCTCATGGAGAACCAAGTCTTTGTGGCTCAGGTCTTGGGCGTTCCGATGAGTCGGGTCAACATGCGAGTTCGTCGCATGGGAGGAGCTTATGGTGGCAAGGAGTCAAGAAGCACGCCCATTGCCATGCTGGTGGCTTTGGCGGCGCGCAAAGAGTCTCGTCCTGTGCGCATGATGCTCAACCGCGACGAGGACATCGCTACCAGTGGCCAGAGACACCCGTTCCAATCTCGCTGGAAAGTGGGCGTCGACTCCCAGGGAAAGATTCAAGTCTTGGACATTGATATTTACAACAATGCTGGCCATACGCTTGATATGAGCGGAGCAGTCATGTAAGACCCTAATAGCTAACATTGACTATACTGGTGTTGTGCTTAATGCTAACACTTTCTTGCAGGGATCGCGCATGTACTCACGTCGACAATTGCTACTACATCCCACACGCCTGGGTTCGAGGATGGGTCTGCAAGACCAATACCGTCAGTAACACAGCTTTCCGCGGCTTTGGTGGCCCCCAGGGCATGTACATCACCGAGAATATCATGTATACCATCTCAGAAGGTCTGAACATTGACGTTGACCATCTCCGGACTCGCAACCTGTACCAGCTCGGACAACGAACTCCGTTCTTGCAGGAGATTACGGATGATTTCCATGTTCCTACTATGCTGGAGCAGCTCACTCTCACTTCTGAGTATGAGAAGCGCAAGAAGGCGGTTAAGGAGTTCAATGCCAAGAACCGCTACAAGAAGCGAGGTATTTGCAAGATACCAACCAAGTTTGGCCTCAGGTATCTTGCACCATCTTCCGTCACCCACCCCTCGCTAACAGCTCTAGCTTTGCAACTGCCCTCTGCCTCAACCAGGCCGCCGCTTACGTCAGGATCTACGAAGATGGTTCAGTCCTCCTACACCATGGAGGCACCGAGATGGGTCAAGGGTTATACACCAAGATGTCCCAAGTTGCAGCTGAGGAGCTGGGTGTCACCGTGGATGAGATCTACAACAAGGACTCTCAGTCTGACCAAGTTGCCAACCCTTCTCCCACTGCAGCATCCTCTGGGAGTGACTTGAACGGACAGGCTGTAAAGAATGCGTGCGATCAGATCAATGAGCGGTTGAAGCCGTATCGGGAGAAGTACGGATACGATGCACCCATGTCCAAGATTGCGCATGCGGCGTATTCCGACAGAGTCAACTTGGCAGCAAACGGTTTCTGGAAGATGCCCCGGATTGGTTATGTATGGGGAAATTGGAAAGATCCTCTGCCAATGTGAGTATTCGAGTATTAATACTTTTCTCTGCGGTACTGACTTTATTTTGCAGGTACTACTACTGGACTCAGGGAGTGTAAGTTTTGCACTTGTGACACAGAGACCTGTGTATGCTGACTTGATTATCAACAGTGCTATTACCGAGGTCGAACTGGACACCTTGACTGGAGATTCGACAGTTTTGAGAACCGACCTCATGATGGATATCGGTCGATCCATTAACCCTGCTCTTGACTATGGCCAGATTGAAGGAGCTTTTGTGCAAGGCCAAGGTTTGTTCACAATGGAGGAGTCCTTGTGGACGAAGAGTGGAGAGCTGTTTACTAAGGGTCCTGGAACATACAAGATTCCAGGTGAGTATCCGCCAGAACTGTTTGTCTCGTGTCCAAGATGTGTCTTTGCTGATAGACTTATGATAGGCTTCTCTGATATCCCTCAAGTGTTCAACATAACGACCTTGCAACATGACTCGGAAGGAAAGCCAATCAGCTGGGAGAAGATTCGCTCCATCCAGAGCAGCAAAGGAACAGGAGAGCCTCCCCTCTTCCTGGGATCCTCGGTTTTCTTTGCCCTGAGGGAAGCTGTCAAGGCAGCTCGTGAGATGAACAAGGTCACAGAACCATTGGTATTGAACGCTCCAAGCACTGCAGAGAAGCTACGATTGGCTGTTGGAGATAGTCTGGTTCGTCGAGCTGGGGTGGTTTGCAAGGAAGGAGAGAAGAATTTCTTTACTAGAATAGAGACATAGGTAATAAGGGATCCCTTTGAGGAAATACTAGAACTAGAATTTTACCATATGTCATCAGTTTCTATCATTTCGATCATTCAGGGCAGATGTGAAAGCATAATCAAGTAGTTTGAAGTGTCCATGTAGATTGTTCCAGAAATCTTCCTATGAAATAAAGATACTTGCAACCTAAACCAAAAGAAACAAAACGCCCACAGATTTATCTTTCCTGTATCCGAATGTCTACTGGCAAAACATCTGTACTGAGACATCCTCTGATAGCTTCTCCAAAAGACCAAAGTCCATACCAATCTGCTTAAAGCTCACCACGATCAAATCAAACTCCTCCAGCTTCTCCTTGGTCCAGTCCTCGTCAGCCAGTCTGTTGATGTCAGGCACGGCTGATTGGTTGACAAGAGAATCAGCAAAGCTCACGTCGAGCTCGAACTTGTTGAGTTCCCGAGCAAGCTGAAGTCCGGGGGAGTTGACGAGGTGGCTTTGTCCTGCCTTGAAGCCCATGCCAACCACGAGGACTCGCTTTCTGATCTCGACACCAGAGTCTCGGCGGCCTTCCTTTTCTTTTCCGAAAAAGCCATCGACGATTCTCTCGGCAATCGCGGCGGGGCGCTCGTTCATGGTCTCAGCTGCGGCTCTGAGGAGGGGATAGTCGCCGTTGGAGAGAAGGTAGTAAGGGTTGACAGGGATGCAGTGGCCACCAACACCAAGACTGGGCTGGAAGGGGAGATATCCGAATGGCTTTGTGGCAGCGGCGTTGCAGACTTCGTAGGGGTCAATGCCGAGACCAAGACAAGCATCGGCCATCTCGTTGACATAGGCGATGCACATCATTCGCTGACAGTTCTCGTAGAGCTTGGTCATCTCGGCAACTTCTGGCTTGGAAACGGGGACAATGGTGTCAAAGACGCGACCGTAGAGTCTGACAATGGCGTCGAGAGAGCCGGGAACGACATCATCAAGACCGGAGACGACCTTGGGAATGGTTCTCATGGGAGGCTCAGTTCGTCCTGGGTCGATGCGCTATGTACATGTTAGTATGTAATGCGAAGGAAGTATTGGGTCGGATATAAGCTTACCTCTGGGGACATGCCCGCAAAAAGACGTTGAGACTTGGCAATGGGTCCAAGAAGTTCTCGGGTCAGGCCAATGGCGACTGAGCTCTCAATGACAACGGTGGAGCCAGGCTGGGCCCATCTCTTGACCTTGTCAAGTGCACTCTTCAGATATGAAAGGTTGATAGACTTGTCGGGGAGAAGAAGGGTGGGGACAGAGACAAGAAAGTGAGTTGCGAGCTTGAGGTCAGACTCGGTGCAGGTGAAGCTGACGTTGGGTCTGGCCTGAAACTCGACGCTCAACTCCTTGACTCTCTCCTCGCTAATGTCGAAACCGAGGATATCATACTTAGAAGAGAAAGAATCAACAAGGCCAGTACCAACGAAGCCAACACCGATGACAGCAACAAGAGGAGTAGGCTCAGCAGGCGTCTCAGTCTGAGGTGCCTTGTTGAGCTTGATCCACTTGTGCTCCATGATGGAGGAGTTGCGAGGAAGAGTCCTCTGGGCAAGCTTGGTGAAGGGAGACATGATTGAAAGTGTTTTGTGTGGTAGAGATGATACTCTTGGAAGGATGTTGAAGTGGTTGTTTGTGATGATGAGCTGACCCAGACTGCCGGAACCACGATACTTATAGGTGAGACATTGGCGCATAGAATACCGATATCACGGCTCGAACGGGACTATCACACCCATCACACACGTGGTATAGGGCGTTAATTCTCTCATCGGCAGACATTGAGTTGGTAGAGAACAATCTAGACCCCCAACTTTGAAAAAATCAATGGTATGGTGTAGACTTCTGTTTGCAAACATTCTATCGACAGGGAATATCGTGTGGCGATGTGGTAAGCTCGGGCGCCTCTAGCGTCCACCTTGGCTGAAAGCACTTTACTGTACTACTGTCTGGAACTTGGTGGACGCTAACATGTCCAAGTTTGTCAGAATATTTGGCATTGTACTTAGTCGAGTCCAAGGTTGCGCCTCAAGTCGAGCCCTACACTGCCGCACGGTAAGCTCCGCAGCCACCGTTCTCCGGTGCTCTTAGTAAGTGATGTATCGATTTTCGGGGCTTTTCAACACCAGAAAGAAAAATCAGGGCTAGAGATGCCGCGTGCGGCATGGCGGTCCTGGACCTTGAGGCGCCATTCTTGGTCAGCACTCTAATCGACCTGGACTTTCTAATCACTTACACGTAAAGACCGTCTCCGTTTGATAGAACCTTCTCGCTTGGCTAAACGGCACTTTTGATAAATGCCAAGCATCGTGTTCGTCGTTATCACACGCCTAGAACCGTCGATTTATCTATCTAACCTACTTAAGGGTGTTCCACCGATGAACGCTGAGGCTCTGGTTGTGTGCTCCACACTTGACCTCTCAGTCTATACTGAAGGCGTTACAGTTAGGCTCTTTACGGGAACAAAGGCGGGTTTAGGAGCGTTGGTCTGGGGGGAGTGAATGATTCGAGGCTTGGCCTGGTCAAAAAGCTATCGCCATGCCGTCCCAACTCTAAAGTATGGCTGTGGAATGTGGGTAGGGATCAACCATTCCAGTTTAATGTCACTGCCCCACGACGGCCGTAACCATAGTCCCGGTACTATAGTACTTGACAGTTCTTTGTTCAACGCCGCCAAAACTTGAGTAACGCCCAGGGCAGTTGGTCGGAACGTGGGCGCGGGGAACCGGAGAGCGCCTTCAGGGGTTGATGTTCGCTATATGACCCAAATTGGACCAAGTTTGGATGACTGCCGGGAAAAGTTTGGTCTAGTTTTTTAGTCGTCTTGGCAAACTTCACATCCTCCTCTGTAGGTCGGTGATCAGACCATTTGGTGGGAACGATATGTGTTCTAATATTGAATTATCCTGTTACCTGTACGTAACGTCCATCACACGCCATGGATGCAACCATCTGATATTTATGATATCTATCACATTGAGGGAAAATCTGGCCATCGGCAGTTCAAGTCGGCAGGAATTTGACCGAGACTATTAGCCCCCTTCACTCGCCCCTCGGGGTCGGGCCCTTTCGACTACACCGGCGGCAAATTCTCAAGAAGCTACTAGTTATTATACATTTCTTAGACCAAACGCCTCCAAGTTGAAAACTTGGGTATACTGCAAAAACCAAGACTACCAATCTTCAACCATCATGACTGTCGCGACGCCTTCGACAACGGGCATCACAACGTCTGGTGATGCCCCTCAACAACCGCAAACACCAGATCAAGATGTCTCTCAACGACCACAAACACCTGATCAAGATGCTTCAAGTCAGAGGACGGTGGTGGTTGAAGAGCCACCTCCAAATCCCAAAGACACCGTCGAGGGATGTGGCTACCCCGAAATCGAAGATCCTGTTGATCCTGCTCGCATTCTTACGCCCATTGATCTGCGGAACCAAAGAATCATCTTTCTCGGCATCATCATTTTGATCAACATCTGCATGACCATCACGGCCTTTTTCGGAAAGAAGAGTAAACTCATCTTCGTCACCATTCTCTTCATCAAAAGCAAGGATTTCCTGTCAGCCATTCTTTCACCACTTGGCATGATGGCTACTGCCATCTACCACAAGTTTCGACCACCCAAGGAAGTCGAACAGCTTTGGATTCTCTCTTTGATTCCTGCCTATTCAGAGAGTGAGGAACAAATCGTCAAGACCATCTACTCTCTTCGGGATAATGGTGTCGAACCTCACCGTCAGGTCATGGTTGTTATCCTTGATGGAAACCCTCGGGATGTGCGGTCACACATGACTCGAGTGATCAGTAGATTTGAGCGGCCTTATGTATCTCTCAAGTGGAAGAAGGGCTGTCTCCGTATTCTTGCTGGGTTCATGATGGATGTTCCTGTCATTGTCATCGAAAAGGTCAAGAATGCCGGCAAGAAGGATTCTCTCATTCTCTGCCACGACCTCTTCAACTACGCACGAGACAACTCTCCTCTTTACACCAAGCTTCTACGAAAGGAGATCTGGGAAAATGTTCTCCCTGCTCTGACTGAAGGCGAAAAGTTCACCGGTTTTGATATGGTTTTCTGCACCGACGCTGATTCCACCATTTACAAGGGGGCAGTCGCACTTCTTGCAAATGCGATTGCGAGGGACCCAAACGCCATTGCCGCGTGTGGACTGGTACTAGTCGAACTTGAACCGGGGTATGAATGGTCTTTTTGGAATTTATATCAACAGTTTCAGGTGAGTGTCTCATATGACTCGAGTATCTGGCCTCTCACTAACTATCATAGTACACGTTCGGTCAATATGTGAGAAGGCGAGCAGAAGGTATCGTCGGCAAAGTCACTTGTCTTCCTGGATGTATCACCATGATTGCTGTCAGAGAAGAGATGGCTGGTGCTATCCGAAAGTACGCCGAACCTGTGACCGGATACATGGTGATATCTCACCAGGTCCAATATCTGGTGCGTACAAACTCCGAGACACGCAAATCATAGCCTTGAACTAACAACTTTTAGGGCACTGATAGGAGGCTTACGTACTCCATGCTGTCTCAAGGAAAACATCTTCGGACACTCTTCGTTCCCGACGCTGTTAGTGAGACAGTGGCGCCACAATCCATCACGCATTATCTAAGTCAAAGACGTCGTTGGGGTTCCAACGCCTACTTCAACAACTACTTCTATCTTGCCGGAGAGAAGATGATCCCCCTGACTCGCATCGCCGCCACCATCGAAGTTGTTCGACTCAGCATGGTCTACTATCGGGTCTTGAACACAATTCTGTTTATCAAGAGCCTGACCCATCATGCTAGCATCATGAAACTTCTTCCGATGTTGATTATTGGCCAAGTACCTTCTCTATGGTTCTTTTGCTCAATTCTTCTTGAGAGTGAGCTCAGAAAACGTGGGCACAAACTGATATTGGGGTATTGCATCAACAAATGCATATCACCGTTCATGAGTGTCATCATCTTCACAAAGGTTGCAACAAATCTTGGAAGTCAAGGTACGTCCATCTCTAACAATGTCTCACGAGATCTCTAAACTAACAATGACATCAGTATGGGGAATGTCTGGAGTGACAGCATCATCGGCGCCTCCCGCAGGTGCTGCCGCCACGACGGAAACAGAGGACACCGCTCCCCCCACAAATAATGAGTTATGCGCTGCTGAACGAGGAGAAGTCACTCCGGCGATGAGAGAAAACGCGGCACCGGACCAGGAAAGGAACCGTCCTCCTAGCCGAACTCCTAGCCGTGCGGAAGGGTATGACATAGAATAGCTCCGGGACGCTCGGGGAAGTGATAGATGCGGAGACAAGACACTTTGGCAAAGTGGATTACTGCACTAGTTTCTCTAGATTAGATTAGAAATAGAGCATCAAAGACTTACGCCGAATACGATGTCGCATCAAAGTTCGTCTGTGCTTTGGCCATCTACGTAGTTGACACTGAGACTTCAGGGGTCACAAAGACATGGCGGATTCGCCAATCTTGCTACACAATATAGATAAGGTCAAAGATCTGAGGCAAAAGAATTTGGGCATGTGCCGGAGTTTGCGGCGTTACGACTCAAGCAGCGCAGTTTCTTAAATCCCCCTTTATCCAAGCCACTGCCTTGTCTCCGCGGGATCTCAGCCAGGTGTCAAGATAGCTTCCCGGGATCCTTATCCTAGCTCTGCGCCCTACAGCACGGACTTCCACAGTATTTGTGTTGCTGCATTTTATTGATGAACTACGGCCGCCGGGGAGATGTAACCATCACGGCATCAAGGTTGGGGCGAGAAACCTCCCAAGTGCCCGTGGAGGCCGTAGTCTAAGCTATGGCTCCCTATCACTTAAAACAAACTTTGGCCAGGATTGTCTAGACCGCAAGGACCTCATGGGGGCCCGTTCCTTGCATTCCCGGGACCTGGCAGTGTGGCACGTGGTAAGACGCCACAACCGCAGAGTTCCTGAACCGTCGAGACCTGGCGGGAGCAAGATGCCAAGCCGCGGAAAACTTGGCATTAGGAGATTTCTGGTAGAGACACCCATGGTCCCACATTCTCAACCAAGTGTGAAGCCGGAAAAGCCAAGTGTGGTAGTCACCGGCTATGACCCGCTAGGATGGGAGACTGGAGACTAGCGTTTGTCATTAAACGGCGCGAGTATTTTGCATTCCATCTACACCCCCTCACAATATTTACCGTGTGTATTTGCCTTATGGCGGCGGCGAACTAGTCATCCAGACAGGTCCACCAACACTACAGACGGCGGAGACCTCCGCATGAACACCAAGGAACCGTTCGATCTGTTGAGAAAGGCGTCAAATTGACTTCAGTATGCTTCCTTATTGATTACTTCTCCTCGACGACTGGTTCCGGACCATGAATAGCCTTCGAGTCACAAACCACCCACCACTCTTGACTGTCGTGCTCCGACTAAATCCGGCCCTTCAACTGGGTAGATACTGTGATGCTCCATAGACTCGATCATGATGGTACAAGTCATACACGTCTAGCTCGCTTTTCTAAGTGTTTCCAGTTTTAAATACGCGTTCGAGACCCAACCCTTACTAGCAGTCACGCTTGCTGAATATTAGCGCAGTGGACCTTACGCGTCCATCGGCGATAAGGCATACAAGACGCGATCACTACAGGGCGTATTAAGGAAGCGGGTGGCTTTGCAGATCGAAACGCCGTGTGGAGGCCTGAGGTAAGGAAAAGCGTTTCCGTGGATTTTGGAAATATTTTCATCTTCTATTCCCAATTCGAATGTCCTCACGTCTTGCAGAATAACAAAAAGCAAGTCCGTCCCTCTAATCTCACTTTTCTGATCTATCCTTGGTGGAATAAGACCTCAAGGCATCCATGAATGGAAGTTCTACCCTACAGGCAGCCGAAATATCTTAGGTTAGACCCTCTGTGATTTCTGTGATACTTTACTCCTCTCTTCGTGATCAAACGTGACGAACAGTAGACCCAGACCAGACCGTTTTTATTCAACCGGTTCTGTCTTTAAATCCGAGCCCAGACCCAATTCTAGCCCAGTCTCGCCCTTTAGCCTAGAGGTCAAGATGAAAAGGTTGCAAACAAGAAATAGCTCTAGTATTAATGGCCAATACGAGAGGCTCTAATCGAGTGATCTTGCATCAGATAAATGAGAAATGACATGAAAAAATCATCCGGCCTTGGGTACAGGGTAGACTAATGGGCTGGATGTGATAGTGATAAGAGGGTCCTTTTTAAACTCTGTCATTTGTGAGGACGCGGGGTTACATTGAGCGGCGTCACTAGCCGTATCCGACGATCCAGACCATGCCAATACATTCCAGTTGAGAGTCAAGGCATGTCACTTCGAATCTGCCTTGAATGGCGAATTCTCCTAGTCTCGACGCAGACGCTGCATTTGGGGACATTCATCTTCCCCTCTTTCATGCATCACTGACAAGTTCTCCCCTCAAGCCTCACTGCGGATATGTGGCATTTCCTAATCTTCACGATCCTGATTGTCGTTCTAACTGTTTACTTTGTCTGCGAGAGCAGGCAAAAGTCTACAGTGGAGTGGCGCTCGATTGTGAGTCCCAACGGGGACAAGCTTCCTGACTTCAGTTTTTCTGGTTACCACAACTCAGAGGTATCACTTCCAACTATCACCACCGCTGATGTCACCTTGTCTCTATCCAACAATACTTATGACGATATAAGTCCTTTGATTCAGAAGGCTATTGACTCTGTTGCCCTTAATGGCGGAGGCATTGTTGAGCTGCCGTCGGGTAGATTTCCCATCAGCGCTGGTATTCAGCTTCGCAACAACGTCACTGTTCGAGGATCCAAGAGTGGTGAAACCCTCTTGGTGCTAAAGGAACAACCGTCCAGTCCGGTCTTTACTCTTGGGAATATTGGAAACGCTTCCAAGCCGGAATTTGGAGCCAAATCAAGGATCATCGACAACTATGTTCCCATTGGGTCGTCCATAGTAAACATCGGGAACAACACCAAACTCTCCGTCAACCAAGCCGTCTACATATCCAGGGCCACAACAGAATCTTGGATCAGGTATAACGGGATGGGTGATTTGGTACGAGATGGCGACGCACAAACTTGGATAACGGTATGATGTCCCCTGCCCCAGAGAGAATGATATACTAAGTAAAGAACAGTTAGACAAGAAGATCATGTCACCAAATGTCATCAAGTCCATCAATGGTACGGAGCTCACGTTTGAGATACCATTGACAGACGCCCTTGATTCGAAGTACATGAAGGCCGAAGTCTGGGCCTACAAGCCCCCAGAGCGGTACTCAGAAATGGGGCTTCACAATCTTCAAATCCAAGTTCCCAACACCTGTTCTGGAGCTCCACTCACGAACGAGACTTGCAACTTTGCGGCCGTCAAGTTCCCGTCATGGACCGTTGACAGTTGGGCAAGTGGGTTGAAGTTGGAAGGCTTCAATCGCTTTTTTGAGGTTGAGACGGACGCTTCTCGGATCACCATTCAAGATATCGAGATGAATCGGAACCATGACATTGAAGGAAGAGCGCTCCCCATCGATATCTTGATACAAGGCTCTCAAGTTCTTGTACAAGACTGCAAGCAGATTGGTCTCCCAACAGCAAGGTGCTTCTCTGTGGCGACAGACTCGCTTGCTGCAGGACCGAATAGTGTCATTCGACACTCCACCATGTCTGACATACAGACTATCTACCCTCATGAGAGATGGGCCCATGGATTCCTGGTAGAGGGGACATCTGTACCGACTCTCTTCGTCAATCGAGCTTCAAATGGCACAGGCCATGGATGGACGATAAATGCTGGCGTTGGGTGGAATCTGAGGGGTGAGGCCATTATCCAGTCACCGCCGCTTGGCATTAACTGGTGTATTGGTTGCGGATGGACGAATGGGACGAATGGGACGAATGGGACATCGGGTAACGGTACCTTTATACGCCCCAGCAAAGAGGTTAAACCGAAAAGTCTTTTTACGGCTCAGCTTGAGGCCCGCGGACTGCGCTAGAGTATCATTTAGTGACGCCTTCACTAGAGTATCATGAGGGAACAGGGCAACTAGAAGGCAGTGGAAGGTGATAGAGATAGGTAGAGCAAGTGGCAGGTTAATAGAACATGTTATTCTGAGAATTTAGGGTGATGACCTTTGACATAAGCTTAAACACAATTAATCCGAAGACGGGCACGCACGGGATTACACATCTCATCGGAAATCGCTGGTTGGAAAGCCGGAGTCAGCATTATCGGAGATGCGGGTTTTCTTGCTAAATAAATCCGACGACACGTAAGGGCCAGTGGGGTGGTCTTACACTCTGAGCCTTGGCGGCCCTGTAGATGTAACGCGCTGGCTTATGCTTAACAAGGGGGCCTAGATGATCGTCATTGGCCGTTAACGTGATTCAAGCCAAAGTGGTACAGATGGAGTTGCTTGAATCTATTGCCCAAGGTTGACGATGCACAGCCGCAAGGTTATTACTCCACATATTGGGAACTTTGGGAGTGATTGCGTACCATGTGAATTGTAAGCAGAAGGGCGTGAACCTCGCTTGAGCGCTTGACTATAGAGGTAGAACAAGTATAAAACAGAGCTTGAGTCCCAGATATGTCCATTCATCAACAAGCACAGGAACATCAACAACGGAACAGGAACCAAAGAGAAACACAATGAAGTTGCTGGTTCCTAGCCTCCTCTTTGGGCTGGCTGCCGCCCTCCCAACCAACAACAACAACAAGACAGCCGATTATGAGTTTGTCATCATTGGCTCAGGTCCAGGTGGTGGCACTCTAGCGTACGTTGACTGCCGAAGAATAGTGACAGCTTACTGACTGTGTTTACTTGCAGTGCCAATCTAGCTCGCGCTGGACATTCCGTCTTCTTGATTGAGGCTGGAGATGATCAGGGTGACACACTGCTACAGCGTCTTCCGTCATTGTAAATTGCCTACACTCATATCACCTGTGTTTGGTGACTAACCAGAGGATCAGCGCGGATAATGTTTCTGAACACCCCAGCATGTCTTGGTCGTTCTACGTGAATCATTACCAGAACGAGACTCAGGCACGCCGTGACTCCAAGTTTACCTATCGGCTTTCAAACGGGACGCTCTGGTACGGTCTTGATCCTCCGGAGGGTGCAGAGCCGTAAGTACCCCCCCCCCCCTATGAATGACTTTCGCCAATGAACTTTTCATGCTAACTCCTACAGTCTTGGAATCCTTTACCCACGAGGTGCCACGGTCGGTGGT
The DNA here is from genome assembly GCA_013186415.1 of Fusarium sp. NRRL 66088. Lineage (NCBI taxonomy): Eukaryota > Fungi > Ascomycota > Sordariomycetes > Hypocreales > Nectriaceae > Fusarium > Fusarium sp. NRRL 66088. The sequence continues at coordinate 88,615 of JABCKD010000366.1, forward strand.
TCTGCTCAGCTCAACGCGATGAACTTTGCTCTGCCACCGGAGAGTGACTGGAACTACATCGCTGAGCTCACTGGAGACAAGTCTTGGAGCTCTGACAACATGAGACGTCTCTTTACCGACCTGGAGAACTGCACTTATGCTCCCGAGGGCACCCCTGGTCACGGCTTTGATGGTTTCATTGGCGTACGTCATCTCACATCTAAACCATGCTCAAAACAAGACAACTAACATTCCACAGAGCAACCGAAACAACATCTCCTACATCACTGACCGTCCTGGCGTTGTCGAGGTCTTGACCCATGCGTTCCGGCTGACCGAGGACATTGAAGTCGAAGACGCGGAAGAGATCGGAACGCTGATGCAGAGAGATCTTAACGGTATTGGACCTGATCGATATGCCCCTGGTCTCTACCAGCTTCCCCTCCACATTGATGGCTTGAGGCAGCGCACTGGATCTTGGAGATACCTCCATGAGACGCTCATTGCCAAGGCTGAAGATGGATCTCCCAAGTATCCTCTAACTCTCAGCACGCAGTCTCTTGCGACGCGCGTCCTGTTCAAGGATGGCAAGAACGGGAAGCCAAAGGCTTACGGCGTTGAGTACCTCAAGGGTGAAGGTTTGTACTCGGCTGATAAGCGGTATGATGAATCCGACTCGGGTCAATTGATGAACGTCACCGCTTCTCGAGAGGTTATCGTTGCTGGAGGCGCCTTCAACACGCCCCAGATTCTCAAGCTTAGCGGTATTGGACCTCGTGAGGAACTTGAGAGCCATGATATCGATGTCGTGGTTGACCTCCCGGCTGTGGTGAGTTCCTGTCGACAACATCACGAGAGGCAATATCGTACTAACAATGAGTAGGGCAACTATCTCCAAGACAACTACGAGGGCGGTGTCACTATCGAAGCATCTATCCCCTGGGAGAACAACCCCTTTGCCCGATGCGACTTTTCCCTCGAGGCCAACGACGTTTGTCTGCAGGAATGGAACCAGTCTCACACTGGACCCTATGGCGAAGGTGCAGCACCCCTTGGTCTTCTTTACAAGTCCAGCGTCAGCGAGACGGACGAATCGGATCTCTTCCTCTTCGGAGCTGCTGGTGTTGTGTTCCGCGGTTACTTCCCCGGATATTCCACCTACCAGGCCCCTCCCACCTCGTGGTTCTGGTCGGTCGTCAAGATGCAAACCGGAAACCAAGCTGGAACCATCACACTTCGCTCAGCAGACCCTAGAGAAGCTCCCGAGATCAACTTCAACTTCTTCGCCGAGAAGGGCGACCGCGATCTCCAGGCTATCCAGGAGGCTGTCGAGCACACCATGCAAATCTTCAACGCAACCGGCGAACCATATGCCCCGTACACGGTTATCGAGCCTCCTCCCAGTGTTGATATCCGCCAGGGAATCATGGATGAAGCTTTTAGCCATCACGCGACCTCTACATGCCGTATGGGTCCTGCTGGTGACAAGGACTACTGTGTCGACTCTAACTTCAAGGTTAATGGGGTTGACGGGCTCCGAGTCGTTGATGCATCCATCTTCCCTCGTACTCCGGGTGGATTCCCTGTTGCTCCTACGTTTGTGATTAGCCAGAAGGCTTTCGAGGTGATTCTCAAGTCTATCAAGAACTAATGGCTAGCATGTTAGCAAACCATCGGGCTTAGCATTATGGAAGCAAGGGCTTGGATTGCAGGATACACGGAGGCCTGCAGATATGTTCTGAGAGCACAACATGGAAGCAAGTTTATTTATAACCCTTGTGGCCATCATCACTTTTAGAATACTTCACATTCGTACCAACATATGTTATATACCTGTATTATGAAACATTGGGTGTCTTCTTCCTACAATGTCCAACATGGTCGCAAGAGTCAAATATCCATCCTTCATAATGCATCAAGACCCGGTTTGTGACTCATGCGTCTACGTAGAGAGCATTTAACAAAGACAACAACGTACGTGCTACTTAGACATCCGTACTGTCACGCTTGCCCGGCATCTCAACTTCCTGCACACCTCCAAACTTTCCCTTGCTAACAGGATCTTCGGCAGCCACAGCAATGCTCTTGCCATCAAAGATCTCAGTGATCTGCTCCAATGTGCGGCCCTTGGTCTCGGGAAAGACAAAGTAGATGAGGGTGGAAAGGCCAGCCAGGATGCAGCAAAACACAATGTAGTATCTCCAGCCGATCGCAGCCAAGCCAACGGGGTTAATCAGCTGGGCGGTAATGAGGCCGATATAGGAGGATGTGAGCTCGGTGGTCAAGCCACGGCTGCGAGTAAGGAAGGGGAAGATCTCGATAGTGTATGCTTGTGGGAGTGGTGTCCAAGCAATGTCGTAGAAGAAAAAGGCGATGAAGATGAATGCAACTACAGCTCGACCGGCCGCTTCGTCATGGCTCTTGATGAAGTGGCTCGTGAGAGCCGTCCAGGCGATATAACTCATGCCAAGACCAATGGTAGATACCAGCAACAGCCTTCGACGTCCAAACCGATCAACCATCATGGCACCAGCAAAGACAGCAGCGGCAAAGTTGAACAGCTGAAGCAGTCCGTTGATCAAAGTCTGGTCTTGAACGGCGGTAATTCCAATGGTGTTGAGGACAAGAGTCAGGTAGTATGTCACAACACTGATTCCGTTCCACTGACTAAAGAAGCCGAGAACACAGGCGATGAAAGTTCGCTTTCGCATGGGGCCAGTTTGGACTAGTGTCAACCACGAGGCAGGTGACTCTTGGTTGCGCTCCAGTTCGAGGGCCTTTTCAATCTCGGTAATCTCGTACTCGACAAGGGGAGAGGCTGTCTGTCCAGCTGCATGCCACTTGGTGAGAATAGCAACAGCTTGATCCTTTTTGCCGTTGGCGATGAGCCATCTGATATGTGACAGTGATTAGCAAACTGCCATTGCTCTGGTTGACTTGCTGCTAACCGAGGAGATTCAGGAACCCAGTAGATGAATAGCAGCTGACAAAAGGGAATGGCGGCCTGCAAGGCTGAAGGAATACGCCAAGACCAGGTAGACTGAATCTTAAAGGTTCCATAAGTGATCCAAGCCGCTCCAATGGCACCAAAGTAGAAGAAGGTGTTATATAGCGCAGTCATCTTGCCTCTGTGTGTCGGATAAGACAGTTCGGATACGAGAATCGGGCAAGCCACCTGAGGAAACACGGTAGCGAATCCAATGAGACCTCTAGACACGATGAACATGGGAAGGTTCATGGATGCTGCTTGGATGGCTGGCCCAAAGACGAGAGCCACCAGTCCAAGATAGATGGGCACCTTGCGACCCCATTTATCCGAGATCCAGGTGGCAGGGACCAGGCCGAGAATCTTGCAGACGGGATATACTGCGTTGATGGCTCCAAGGAGTGGAGCGGGAGGGTTGTTGAAGAATCCTCGCCATTGTGGGAGTGTCTGGAGACCGTTCATCATGGAGCCTATGTCATACACGCCATCGTCAGCGTTTGTATTGGACCTTGTTGGAGCTCAGAGAGGAACTGACCATCGTAGCCAACAGCAGATGAGCTGAAGAGAGGAACAAGAAGGATCAAGTTCAGCAGGAGGAGATGCTTCGTTCGATACCACGGGACATCTATGTTGGGTAGAACCTGTGAGTTGAGCTATTAGTATCGGTTGTGCAACGACTTGGAAGTTGCTATGTGTAAGTCAATAATACCTTGAGTAGCTCTGGCCCAACAGTGTTCTCGGCAGCATCTTTCTTGTCCTTCTTCCTGTTGAAAAGGCCCATGATGCCGCTAGGTTGCAAAATGAAGAGGATTGAAAAGTTTGCAATTGGGATTCTCTTGATGAATCGTGCTGATTGCTGGCCAAGATACCCAACATCCGGGTTGCTGAGGAATATTTATAACCCTGCCAAGTAGTATCAATGTAAGAGTCGAGCCATGGCAAGGGGAAGCCGACTTTGAACAAACTTGTTGGTGGTGAAGGTCAGGCCATGGATGGTTCAGGACCGAGAACCGGAGCTAGGTCCCATGGTTAAAGTTGCGGGGAGGCTAGATCGAGCCTAGACCTGGGGAGATGGAGATGCGGGGAGGGCATTGAACAGAAGACAAGGGATGGGGTTATCCAGTGTAGTAGCCAACCACAGTCAGGGTGCGTCCACTTGAAGTTTCTTCCATCACATGGCTTGAATGAACTTGTGATAATCGAGAATGGTTCGAATATTGCCCTCGCTTCTTCTCGCTTGATGCAGGATCGTATGGGTGGTGGAAACCCTGTCTGGCTAGCCTGGTGGCGCTACTTGACTGTGCCATGGGAGATCGGGGAGCCTCCCCGATGCTTTTAAATGGCCCTGAAGCGCCTCTTCCCTGCGTTCCATCGGAGTCTTGGGTTCATATTTGATCCTCGTTTCGTCGGATCCTCCCCGACATGTTCAATCCCCATCACAACCTCCATCACCACCATTAACCAGCCTCCATGACTACCCACACCAGTCCGACGACCCTTCCAAATGGCGGGGGCCAAATCCCGTTCCCCAAACCTCGGGGCGTTACCGCATGCGAAAAATGTCGCCTCCGCAAGACCAGGTGCGACAACCGTCGGCCAACTTGTGGGTTTTGCTTGAGGCGCCATCTGGTCTGTGTCTATCCAGATGAAGAAGATACGGGGTAAGATCCAGGTTGCTTGGTTGGTGCAGAGGTCATGATTGCTAACTATTCTTCGTCATGGGACAGTAGCTCAGTTTCGGGGGCCGAGATTCTACAGGCAATCCATAAGTTGACGAGATTAGTGGAGAGCCAACAACCTCTTCAGCACTACCAACAGCAGTCACCAGGGCAAGCTATGGACTCCTCACCGTTTGTGCCTCAGTCAGTCTCGGAGCATCATCATCAGCCAGGGGCGCCGGAGAGCCTCCCACATCACGCTACGGTACGACCTCAGGGCGTTGAATCAATCCTCGACTGGGAAATCTTTGCCCCAGACAGACCCACACAATGCCTTTTCGCTCAAAGGGACCCCCCAATCATGGGTAGTTACTCTCTACCGGATACAAGCTATCCTCAACTCGCACGACTGGAGTCAAAGTATATCGATACTCTCCACACCAAGAATCCGATCCTAGACCTAAGTGATCTGCATCGCATGATACTACAAGTTGCCGAGGACGGGCTCGACTGGTCTACGCAAACGTGTTTAGTGGCCTTGGTATGCGCCAACGCTGCCATCACCGAGCCTTATCCTGAATCTGTCGGGGGAGATGACATGTCCTTGTTATCTACACCAGACCAAAAGGCTAGAGAAACGGCCGAGTTAGAGCTGTCGATGCAATTCTGGAACGTAGCCATCAAACGCCTAGGTTACGCATCAGGACAAAGCAGCGTCCAAGCCGTCCAATGCCTATGCCTAGCAGGAATCTGGTACATGCATCGACTCGAACCTCTTGAAGCTTGGAAGCACTTTAGTCTCGCCGGTACGGCATGGCATAGTCTCAGCTTGACACACTTTCCCCACGGCGAACTCATCAACCAGGCCGACTCCTCCTCCTCCTCCAACGAGCTCACTATTATGCAGGCTCTCTACTTTACCATCTGGAAGTCGGAATGCGAGCTAAGGTTAGAATTACCCTTGCCGAGCCCCTCGGTTCTGGACAACGCGTATTTCCCACTGGCGTTTCCCCAGCCTCCAAGTCTCGGCTCGCACCCGCTTGATCCCGATACAACGGAGCGAGAGCGGAGTTGGTATTACTACCTCAGTGAAATCGCGGCGAGACATCTGATCAATCGGCTACTCCAGATGAACTCTGAGGTTCCCACCACGCCAACGGAGAAACAGGTTCGTCGCATCATCTCTCAAGCTGAGATGATGGAAACTCAGATCTTTGACTGGTACTCGTCGTTGCCGCCAATCTTCTACTTTAACATCCCAGAGGGTTACCAAATCGACTTTCATCCAAACGCCATGATCTTTGTCTTGCGACACCGGTATTTCACCCTCCGCGAGCTTGTGTCACGGCCATTCGTCCGTCTTTGCGTGGATCGACTCGTAGACGGAATGGATCCTTGCCTCCACGCCCCAGTTTCTTCATTTGCATCTCAATGTTTGCAATTCTGCATGCTCAAGCTGGGGCAAGTCGTGGGTCATCGACACCAAGGCGCCTGGTACACCATCCGCATGACAGCCAGTTCATGTCTAACCCTAGCGGCTGTTTACAGGGCGCAACGCCAAGCAGAAGAGTGCCAAGCAGTCCGGATCGTGCAGAATGTCATTCTTCCGGAAACATGGAGAGACAGGGTTAGGCAGGCTGTTGACTCGAATCAGCCACAGTTTGATGAGCCGAATGGGGGGGCTTCCAACCTTAAACGGGTAGTGGTAGCGATATTGGAGTCGAGTATGGAGTACACTGCTCCACTAGTGTAGGCAATCGATCATCTGTTTCCCGTTTGTGTTTCTCCACCCCAGATGTTGGATCGGGGAGGCTCCCCGACGGTCATACAACATCTCAAGGCCCGCTACTTCGACAAGGGCTGGCTTGTGCAGGGACATCAACCTCTAGTCCATCGTGCATAAGGGCAGTTTAACTTCTACCTGGAATATAAGTGTGGCGGCAGTCTTAGTACCGGCCCAGGCGAGTACGGACAACCTGTTCTAGGTCTGAAGCCTTACATCCCCTATTGTCATTTCAACATCGTTCCCTAGACCACCGCGACAATGGTTGTAAAAGTGCAAGCTCCTTCTGGCCCATCAAGCGAATTTGATGTTGAACATGTCATCAAAAATGCATCTGTGTCAGAAAAGATATCACTGCTGTCTGGTAAGTCCTGATCTCCGTCCTTGGGTCTGGTTTTGTATGCTGACTTGTGGTGCGACACAGGCCGAGACTTCTGGCACACGGCTCCTCTCCCGAGATTCAATGTCCCCTCAATCCGCGTGAGCGATGGTCCCAACGGCGTGCGAGGAACCAAGTTCATCGACGGCGTGCCAGCAGCATGTTTACCTTGTGGTACTGGCCTAGCAGCCACATGGGATCAAGACCTCTTGTACCAGGCAGGCATTTTGATAGGCAACGAATGCAAAGCCAAAGGAGCACACTGCTGGCTCGGACCAACAGTCTGTATCCAGCGCTCTCCGCTGGGTGGTCGCGGTTTTGAGTCTATGGCTGAGGATCCATATGCCACAGGCAAGCTGGCCGCTGCGTATATCAAGGGCGTTCAGTCGACTGGTGTTGTGTCTGTTATCAAGCATTGGTTGGCTAACGACCAAGAACACGAAAGGGTCGGGGTCAATGTCGTGGTTAGCGAGCGCGCCTTGCGAGAGATTCACATGCTTCCTTTCCAAATAGCCCTTCGCGATGCTACGCCTGGAGCTGTTATGTCATGCTACAACAAGGTCAACGGAAAACACGTCTCCGAAAGTCGAGAGCTGTTGGATGGTCTTCTCCGCGAGGAATGGCAGTGGAAGGGGTTGATCATGAGCGACTGGTACGTCGGTGACACTGCCTATTATTGAAGCCAAGTTCCAAACTAATGACTATCCGTTCAGGTTCGGTACATATTCGACCGCCGAGGCTCTCAATGCAGGATTAGACCTCGAGATGCCGGGACCGACCAGGCAACGAGGCCAACTACTAGACCTCGCAGTATCCACGCGAAAGGTATCACGAACGACCATAGACACACGAGCACGTAACGTGCTAGAATTTGTTCAGAGATGTAACAAGGTCGTTGTGGCATCTGAAGAAGGCGGTCGAGACTTTCCCCAAGACAGACAGCTCAATCGACAACTAGCCGCTGACAGTGTCGTGTTGTTGAAGAACGAGGGAGGGCTCCTACCTCTGAAGCGTCCGTTTAAAAGCATCGCCTTGATCGGTCCCAACATGAAGAACACGTCGTTTTGTGGTGGTGGTTCAGCACATCTTCAGCCATACTACACTGTTTCTCCGTTTGATGGGATTGTCGACCAGCTACCACGCGATATCGAGGTTAAATACGAAATCGGCGCTTCAGCAAGTGGCTGGAACCCTCTACTCCAAGCTTCAGAGGTCATGACACCTGATGGCAGCCCTGGTCTACGAATACGCTTCTACAGAGAGCCGCCTACAGTCCCGGATCGTGAGGTCATCGACGAGAGCTTGCTGCCAGAGTCTTCGTGGCAACTCATGGGCTATTCGCATCCGAAGTTGGAAAAGTTGTTCTACGCTGAAGTAGAAGGCGACTTTGTTGGGCAAGCTACGGGACCCTTCGAGTTTGGCTTGACTGTCTATGGCTCAGCCCGGCTTTACGTTGACGGCCAGCTGTTAATCGACAACACGGCTGTTCAACGCGGCGGCACCTTTTTCTTCGGCAAGGGAACCCTGGAAGAAAAGGCAGAGATGCACATGGTTCAGGGCCAGAAGTACAGGATCAAAGTCGAGTACGAAAGTGCACCTTCATCCAAACTCGTCAAGCCAGGTGTGGTCAACTTTGGTGGAGGTGCGGGAAGACTGGGCCTTGTAAGGGTGATTGACCCTAATGCGTCCATCCGAGCTGCTGTTAATGCTGCAACCCAGTCGGATGTGGCAATTATATGCGTTGGTCTGACAAGAGATCAAGAATCTGAGGGTTTTGATCGTCAGCACATGGAGCTCCCAGGATTCCTCCCTCGTCTTGTGTCAGCCGTCTTGGATGCAGCGCCCGACACAATTGTCGTGTCACAGAGCGGTACACCCTTCAACATGTTGCCTTGGGCTACGCGGACCAAGACGCATCTACATGCATGGATGGGAGGCAACGAGACTGGCAACGGCATCGCCGATGTCATTTTCGGCAAGATTTGTCCCAGCGGAAAATTGCCGCTCTCTTTTCCACGACGAATCGAGGACACGCCGACGTATCTCAACTTTGGAAGTGAGAGGGGGCGTGTTATATACGGTGAGGGCATTTATGTTGGATATCGATATTACGAAAAGGTGGATCGTGATGTCCTCTATCCATTCGGGTAAGACAACTCCCAATGCCGTTGGAATGAATTTAGTTGACATTACGCACATAGTCATGGGCTCTCGTACACAACATTTACGTACTCGAACCTAACCGTCACACCCTTACACGTAAACCTGGAAGTTACAAACTCGGGTACAGTAGTTGGAGCTGAAGCCGTTCAGCTTTACATGGCCGCCGACGAGACAACATCCTCCATCGCGAAGCCCAAGAAGGAGCTAAAGGGGTTCAAGAAGGTACACCTACAGCCTGGGCAAACACAGCAGGTGCAAATACCACTGGATCGGTTTACAACGGCGTTTTGGGATGAGGAGATGCATTGCTGGGTTTGTGAGAAGGGTGTATACAGGGTGCTTGTAGGATCTAGTAGTCAGAAGATATTGTTGGAAGGGAAGCTGGAGGTGATGGAAACGACGTATTGGTCTGGCCTATAAGGTGTCTCTAGAGAGCAAAAACTTGGCGGTTTCGGTGCCACGTTGAAGAACATTAATGCCTCCACGTATTGATCGCCTTATTGTTATTTCTATGGCGGATGGCCGCTCTTAGAGTCATCTATAATATTAAAAAGAACAATTATGCAACCCAACTCCCCATTGTGGTGTGAAAGAGGTCGTGATTATCACTTGAATTACAGAGATGGCTGATTGCCAGAAAGTGAAGTTATCACAGGATGCGTTTTCCGTGTGTGGAGTCAAGGTCGCGAAGGTTAGTTGTTTTTTATCAAGATAAAATGACGTCATACTTTGTCAGCATCTGGCACGTTGAACATTGACGAGAGAGGTGCCTTGACCAACAGAAGGTGGTTGAGAAACAATGCCATTTTTCCAACAGCTCACAACATCAAAGTATGAAAATCACTAAAACCCGTCAATTAAGGCATTAGTTGATCTTTACGCACAAGCGGAGTTACATGTAGCATTTTTCTACTACTGTAACACTCTAGCGCCTTAAAAAGTGTCCATCGAGGCTGTGAACGTGATGTCGTCTGAACGTGTTGATGACAATGGTTGGCTCCCTACCCTATTGCTTCAGTCTCGACTCTTGTGGGTCATCGAGGACCAAGACCCCGGAAGCGGGCTGGCAAATCCCAAGATGACCCTGGCTAGCGCATGCAACTTGCTGACACTAGCTTCAGGCTAAAGTTGCTTTGTCTCGGGGAGGCTCCCCGACGATGAGCATGGGTTTCACGGACTTAACAATTGCTCGCTGATTGGCTTGAGTGGTCTGTCTCTGGAGAGTGATCCGGCGGAAGGACGGGGTCATGATTCTACGCTGGCATTCTCCATTGGCAATTTCTCGCCTTTGAGAAACTCTCTCGGATTTTAGAGATATTGTCAGCTTAGAGATTGAGTCAAGTGGTGGCTTAAATACACCGTGATCCTCAATGCTTTGGCGAGAAGCATTCAACGGTCCCTTTCACCATTGCCTCAAGAACACTGCAGTTCAACTCTTCACCTGGCGACATCACACTATTCGACATTCGAGATTTGACTCCCGACAGTCATGGCAGCACGTGGTGAGCTGGAGATGGAAAATGGCACTTCCCCAGCTGCAACGTCAACAGAAAAAGAGGAGCAATCGGGATCAAGTCAATCGCATGTTAGCCCAATCGATTGGGATGGACCAGACGATCCCGAGATGCCATTGAATTGGCCGAAGTCCAGACGATGGATTAACACCATGGCGGTGTCGACTTTGACGCTTTTAACGTCTGTACCCCTTGACAAGTTACCACCTACAACCCTGGACTGGAATCCTGTGCTGATATTGACTTTAGGCCCTTTGCATCTTCAATGATTGCACCAGCCGTCCAACTCATCATGGACGACATGGGAGAAACAAACCGCAACCTTGGCCCATTCTCCGTTTCCATCTACCTACTTGGATACGCTTTTGGCCCTTTATTCCTCGCCCCACTCAGCGAGCTTTACGGCCGTCTCCCAGTATACCATATTTGCATATTTATTTTCCTCCTGACCAACGTCGCATGCGCCTTGTCCGTCAAAATGCCCATGTTCATCATATTCCGCCTACTAACTGGACTGGTGGGCGCATGTCCCTTGACTCTTGGGCCAGCTAGCGTTGCGGACTGTTTTAGACAGGAGGAGAGAGGTCGGGCGATGGCTATTTGGAATATGCCTGTGCTGCTGGGTCCGAGTCTTGGACCTGCTGTTGGAGCATATGTCTCTAGAAGTTTGGGTTGGAGGTGGAACTTTTGGCTCCTTGTTATCATGGTAAGATTGTGCTTAACCCCTCTGTCTCTGCTTGTTCTAACGATGGTAGACAGGTACTGTCCTAGCTGTTTGCCTCTTCATTCAGAAGGAGACTCACCATCCAACTCTGTTAAAGAAGAAGCAAAAGAAGCTGCAAAAGTTACTCGGCACGCACCAGGGCTCTTCCGGCCTCACTTCCGACAAGACGAACCAGCTCCTGAAGAAAAGCCTCGCCCGCCCATTGAAAATGCTATTTCTGTCGCCCATCATTTTCGGCCTGTCTCTTCTAACTGCTATTGCTTACGGAACCCTCTACCTGCTGTTCACCACCGTCTCTGAAGTCTTTCAGACTAGGTATGGAATAACTACCAACGTCGGACTTGTTTACCTCGGGTTTGGTAGTGGTCAGATTGTTGGACTCTTCCTCTTTGGTTTGGTCTCGGATACTATTGTGAAGAGGTTAGCCAGCAAAGGCGGAGAGATGAAGCCAGAGTATCGACTTCCCCTCATGATTCCTTGCAGCACCATCATTCCCATTGGGCTCTTGGTGTATGGTTGGACGGCACAGTTCCGAGTTTTCTGGTTCGTGCCGGTTGTTGGCACATTTCTGATCGGCTTTGGGATGATTACCGTGTTCAGTTCTGTGAGCACCTACTTGGTAGATGCGTTCCCTGTTTACGCTGCGAGTGCCACTGCGGCAAACACCGTGTTGAGAAGTGTCGGCGGCGCGCTTTTGCCACTCGCTGGCCCGAAGATGTACGTGGCGTTGGGCCAGGGATGGGGTAATACGTTGTTGGCAGGACTATCTTTGGGCATGATTGGTATGATAGTTATGGCGTACAAATATGGGGAAAGATTGAGAACAAAAGTTGAATACTAAGGTGGATAAACGAGTTAGATTGGGTGAGCTAGGGGGAACAAAACTTGATACATCTGCCCTAGGCCTTGTATATTCATGTCATGTCCCCTCTCCTTGAAGTCACAGGTATAGAAGCCTAACCGCCGTCGATAATTAATACAATCTGTCCATTATTTCATGTCCGTCGCGCGAATGCCTCCTTTCCCGATCGGCCAACACAGCAGTCTTAATTTTTCTCATCTGATACCTTGCTTCGTTTGATCTCATCTTCCACAAAATCCAGAAAGTCAGTCGCCAGGTCTGGGCATAATTGCGTCTCCGAATGTCGGGCTTCCATGGCAAGGACAACAATATTGGGATAGTCGTAGTGTTCAAGGGCCCAGTCGCCACCGTCCTTCTTGGAGCCCCAACTAGAAGTTTTGTCATACCTCAGCTGCCGGCACGCGTTGAGGATACCATTGTGGTCCACAGGACCATTTTGACGGTGCCAGGATAAGGATTCCATCATGCAATCAAACACCCATTCCGACGACGGAGCTGCAAAGAGTGTATCAGGTGACGGGCCAAAGATTGACTTGCCCAGCTGGCGACCAGCGGCGATGTCAAGTAGAAACCAAAACCGTGGCTCAGTTTGAGAATCCAAGTTGAGATAGTCTTCCATGCCCTTGCCTGTGTTGAAATTCATTTCGAACTTGGGATCGGGTGTATCCCGGGCTGCGTTGGCCTTGGTGAAGAGGACAAACTCAAGTTTGCGTGCTGGACAGGGCAAGGAGTGATGGCTGATGATGCTAGAGAGATGACGATAATCGGATATCGGCTCGTTTATAATCGCATAGACATCAACGTCACTGATGCCAGGCTGATATGCGCTGTACCCAGCCGAACCGAAAAGATGGACGGCTAAGAGGTTGTCTTTTAGCTCATCCTGGAGCCGGTCGACTAGTTGCAGTAGGTATTGATCCAACCGGTCATGGCCTGATTCTGCCGACTCTGCCTCGTCTTGGTCTGCATTTCGAAGAGAGTCGGCCATTTTTCATAGGCGGGAAGGGAGAACCCTTCTGAGATGGATGTAGGAGGACGACCGGATGGATTGTGGATGATGACAGGTCAAAGATGGATACGAGAATAGGGAACTTGGGGTGTCGACCTTTGATGACGTATTCAGAGGAGGTCGTGATGCATTGCTGACTATTGTGAGCCCCGACCCTCTCATTGGACCTTCGGGATCATCACGTGTGCCCTTGGAAGACGGGCATGTGGCATTTGCTGCCGATGATGAGAGCCTCGGAACTACAGTGAACAAGAAACCTCGCTATCTAGATATTGTAAGAACTGGAGAACTACTTTCGCCCCTGATTTACGAAGCGCGACTACGAATGGCCTCCAACAAGACAGTCTGTCCCCTGATCATGTAGGTTCCATCCGATAGCTTGACATTGGCCAGGGCGGCTGGCACAGGCGACTACCGAAGATCCTAGGCCCTCCCACCAAACCGCCGTCGAAGTATACTCTCATCAGTCTTCAAGCTTTCTTGAATGACTTGCGCTGTTCCATCATGCCCATACTTCTTGGCCAGCTGTCGTGCCGTTCGTCCATCTCCGGTCTTCGCCCTTAGATCGGCCCCCGAACCGATAAGAAGCCGGACCACTTCTTCATGCCCTAACCCCGCCGCCAGGTGCAGCGCTGTGCATCTGGTCTTGATCTTCTTGCTGCTCCGGCCAAGAACCATTGTTCCTCTGGCCTGGGCGTGCGAGTCGACGTCTGCTCGCGTCGCCAAAAGCAGCTGCGTCATCTTGTCCTGCCCAGTACAGGCTGCCAGGTGCAGCACCGTCAGCCTGCCCTCAAGATCTACCTTGATGTTGTCCTTTGTCGCCGCTTCGACGTGAATGTCGCAGTCGGCATCTGCCTCAGCGCCGTGATCGAGAAGTGACCTCGCCACCGCATCGCCATCTGTCAAGGCAGTGAAGTGCATCGCCGTTGGATGAAATTCAATCTCAAGGTCAATCTCATCATTCCTCCCGAGAGACCGCTCAACCAGCCCGAGATTAAGGCCGACTAGACTTGCGACGCAAGGCGCAACCAGACCAGCCTGTACTTTTCTGCTGGCGGTGACTGTGCCTGTAGCATGAACGTCGGCATGCTTTCCAAGAAGTAGCTGTACTACCTTGTCATGTTGCCCCAGTACCGCCAAATGCAGCGCCGACAGCTCGGCATGCAATGCATCCCCCATGTAGACATGGCACTTCTCTTCGACATTAACGCCCCTGTCAATGAGTAAACGAACCATGTTCATGTCTCCCAGTCCTGCTGCTACATGGAGTGCTGATAGTTCCGCCTCTATGTGGATGTGGAATGTGCTGTCGGCCTGCATTAGGGGTTCGAAAGTCGCTGCAACCTGGGCTTGAAATTTGATGTTCCGTGCCTCATTAAGATCGTCGAGATGTAGCTTTGTCCATAAACCATCAGCCAACGCGGCGAATTTTCCGATATGTGGTATATGGGGGAACGCAGAGGTTGGAGGGGCTTCTGGGTCAACGGTGAAAAGGGTGGCCTCTCCAAGCGTCTTCCCTAAGCGTCCAGACGCGAAAAGGAGTATTAGTAGGCTGACTCGAACGTCGGTTGCATTGCCAGCCTGGCCTCCTGATCCTGTCTCTGGCCCAGAAGCAGCAAGGATATCGGCCACATCCAGGCTGTTGCGCGAGACTGCAATGTCTAGCGCTGTAACTTCCAAGTGTGTCGAAACCTCTATACTTGCTGTGCACGTTGTATCAATGCCCACGTCTTTGTCCAGCAGGGTAGTCATGTCTTCGTCACTGAGCAACGCAAGCAAATGCAAGACTCGGAACGTAGCTTGAATATTCGTCCTAGCCGCGATAGGACATGTTGACCGGGGATCGAACCCATTCTCGAGAAGGAGTTGTGTGGTTCTTGCTGAGCCGCGAATAGCGGCGATATGCAGCGCCGACAATTCAACATACACGCCCTTGACATCACCCCGAAGCCTTGCCTCAACATCGAGGTTGCATACAAGACAAGCCTCTAGCAAGTCTTCAGGTGCAGTGAGAATAACAATATGCAAGGCGGTGAGCTTGAGATGCGTATCGGCCGAATCGAGTTTAAAAAGCTCGTTGATGTCGCCACCCGCTCGGAGAAGCAGCAACAGGGTTTCTCGGCGTAGCGATAGTGCTGCAATATGTATTGCGGTAAACCGAAAGTTTTTGCTTCCAATCTTGAGCAGAAAAGGCTTGTTGACGTCTGCTCTTCTTGTGACGAGGTCGCTCGAGGAGACGGCCGGAGAATGGTTGCTCAGTGTTGGTTCATTGGCGTGTTCTGTGAGGCTCTCTGCCACGTCGGTTGCCGTTTGCTTCTGCTCCAAATCTTTGCTTGAGCTCTCTCCAGAGTCATTCTGTACTTGCTCCCCTGTTCTTAATGATCCAATTGAGCCCGACACCGAAGACGAGTACGAGCTGCACGACCCACTGCAAGACCCGGAGGAGTTGCTATAGAGAAGCTGGTGCATCATTCGCCTATTTCCTTTGATGGTTGCTATATGTAGTGACTTGAAATCAGCCTCGAGGCGATCAATACAGAGCCGGCTGCTGGCATCAGCGTCGGCTCCATGGTCCAAAAGCACCTGGGCCGTTCTGTTGCGTGAGAAAGTGGCCGCAAGATGAAGTGGAGTCAGCTCAATGCATGCATCTTGATACCGGACCTGGAA
Source organism: Fusarium sp. NRRL 66088 (assembly GCA_013186415.1). Classification (NCBI taxonomy): domain Eukaryota; kingdom Fungi; phylum Ascomycota; class Sordariomycetes; order Hypocreales; family Nectriaceae; genus Fusarium; species Fusarium sp. NRRL 66088. The sequence goes on from JABCKD010000366.1 coordinate 104,339, forward strand.
CTTTGAGTCCGCATCGTAGGCGTTTTCGAGAAGTAGCTGCAACAGGGTGCGGTCTTTGCGCAATGCTGCCAAGTGTATGAGGGAAAGGCTGGCTTGGATATCCTGAATCTTCAGTTCTGAAAGCTCGCATGTGTCAACACCAGTGTCCAGGAGCAGCTCGACGACGCAGTCGTGCCTTGCCATGGCTGCCAGATGAAGCACGGTTAGTTCTACGCGCCCGGGGCTTCCGTGTACAAGGGCTCGCAGTTGAGTGTCGACGCCAGCTTCAAGAAGAATTCTCACTATCCTCACGTTCCCCGACAGAGTCGCCAGATGCAGTGCAGTCAATTCTGCACGTATGTGGGTGCCAGCATCAACTCGACACATGGCGTCGACATCATGGCTCTCCTTGAGCAGAAGCGTAACCACCTGCTCATGCCTCCACATGACTGCAAGATGTAACACGGTGAATTCAGCTCGCATGTCAAGACTGCGAATCATCGCTCTCTCATCAGTATGAAACTGTGCCTCGAGAAGTTTCTGTACGGTGTCTAGTTTGCCTGAAATAGCAACGAGGTGCAGTGTTGTAAGTTCGACTTCCAGCCTGGGTGCGAGTCGTACCAGGCAGCTCTCAGATATGTCGGCCCCGTTCTGGGTAAGTAGTTGGAACACTTCTTCTGAAGAGAACAGGGCGGCGAGGTGCAGTGCACTCAGTCTGTTGGTGACTGTGTTGTTGATAAGAGAAGCCTCCCTAACGTCAGATCCGTTGTCTAGTAACAACTGTACCACACCAGGGTTCCTGGATAGCGTTGCTAGCTGCAGAAGGGTAGCTTCAACCAGCATCCAGCTTCCGGCCTTTAAGAGCGGCTTCGGACTTGTGCCGACTCGGATGTTAAGCAAGGGCCGAACCATGTTTTCGCGTCCCCGTAGTAGAGCCAAGTGTAGTGCTGTGAGCTCTAGCGATATGTCGTTCACACGGAGCCGTAGCTTGTAGTCGGCATCCTTGATTGTCTCGAGCAATGCCTGCAGCACTCCATCACCTGCAGCCATGACTGCAATATGCAGCGGTGTGAGCTCTGCATGGACGGTGCAGACGTCGTCTTGATGCTCTTGATAGAATTGAACCGCCGACCCAAGAATGGGCAAGTCTGCCATCTCTTCACTCAGAAATGCTGTAAACAGCTCCGCTGTTCGCCCAAGCACCCGTCGGAAGGTTGCATTGAAACCCTCTCCTTCCACTCTTTGCGGTCTCTGATGACGCTGTCGCTTGGCTTCCTGATTGAGAGGGCCCTTTGTGGAAAAGTCAACCTGGCACAGTGCGTTGACGTCGGCTCCGGCAGTAACAAGCAGCCTTGATAGATCCTCATCCCGCAAGGAAACTGCCAAATGCAGCAGGGGCATCTCGGCATGCATACCGCCGTCTTGGCTAGCTAGAAGCTTTGCTTTGATATCAGCTCCCTTCTCGAGGAGGACCTGCGAGGTTTGTTTGTTCCTGCGTAGAATGGCCAAGTGTAATGTCGGCAATTGTAGTCTCCAGGTGTCTATGCTCACATGAAGATTCGAGTCGATCTCATCAAGGTGTTCGAGAAGAACCTCCATGACATCGCGATTCCCCGATGCGACTGCAAGATGCAAGACAGCTGGATCCATGCGCACCGTAAACGCTGTCTCTTTCTCATCGTCGTCATCAGATACCCTAGTTGTAGTGGCTTTGAGCCTTGCCTTGCCCCTTGCATGGAGATTAGCTCTGTTTGTAACGAGCAACTCAGTCACCCCTTTGTGTTCAAGAGCAACTGCCAAGTGCAGTGGAGTAAGTTCGACACTGTTTGACGCGAACTGGAACAAGAATGGCGTTTCGACGTTGGCCTCGTTATTCAAGAGTAGCTGCACAGTTTCATGATTTCCCAGCGCGACAGCCCAATGTAGTGCATTCCCTTCGACATGCAGTCCCTCACTTTGATCGTCTCTCTCAGTCCAGGAATCGCTCTTTGCATGTATGCTGGCCCCCTTATTCAGCAGAAGTTGCACCATGGCGGCGTGGTCGGAATACGCGGCCAGGTGCAGGGCGGTTGGCCATGTAGTCAAGCCCATGAAGCTAACATGGACGGCTGCTTTGGACTTCTTGTCGATGGAAGCCCCGTTTTCGAGCAATAAATCCGCCACTTGCACATGGCTACACTGGAAAGAACAATGCAGTGCCGTCAGTTCGTCCTGGATGGCGAAAAAAAGCTCGGGCGGTTCTGGGCCAAGCGGCTCCCTCTCTTCTCTTGTCTTTCCCTCTGGCAAAGGGGTTCCCAAGAACCCAGGGATCTGGATCGTTGATGATAGGAAGATTGTTGCCAAGATGTCTTCGTCACGGCTATCCAGAGCCATTTCAACCCCAAAAGGTAGTGATGCCACCTTGGCCTGCAAGGATGCCACCTGCTCTTTGGCGAATGCCATTTGGTCTCTCAACCCCAAAACTCCCTGAGGTAACACATCCTTCAGATCTTTTTGGTAAGATGAAAGCAAATCAAATAGCTCTGATGACTCGGTGTTAATTGTGAGTGTCCTGAGCTTGGTAAGATTGTGCCGCTTCTCGGATGCCCAATGCAATGGTGTCCACTCGTCCACGTCTTCTGCGTCCACTGCGGCACCTTCGCTGACGAGGAGCTTCGCTACTATCTCATGGCCCTGTGCAGCAGCACAGTAGAGAGCAGTAAGGTCATCTTTCCCAGTCAAATTCACGTCGACGCTACCGAGGAGCACCCTCACTGCGCCTTCGTTGCCTGTCCAAGCTGCCATATGTATGGCTGTCCAACCATCACCATCTTGGACACTGGCCTCTGCGCCATTGTCGAGAATCATTTGCAGCATGCTGTTGTGTCCATTCAGTGTTGCCAGATGAAGTGGAGTCCGGCCATTCTTGAATTCTACAGCGTTCACGTCTGCCCCATGCTCGAGCAGGGTTCGCACAACGTTGCCATGACCATTCTTGGATGCTCGATGCAGCGCCGTCCTCCCATGCTCATCCTTGGATTGAGTATCGACACCGTGTTGGATGAGCCGTCGAACCATACTCGTGAGGCCAAATAGTGCTGCCGTCTGTAGTCCATCTACCCCTCGCACAAAGTGTTGGCTGTACCCAGGAAGTCGGTGGCGAGTGAGGTGTGCGACCTGGCTAGAGGAGGCGACTTTTGCATCATCCAGAAGAAACGACAGGGCCAGATCCTCTATCTCAGCTATAGAATCCTGGGTATCATAGACATGGTTCCCCCAGTATCGAGCGGCATACTCAAAAAATGGGTACTTAGAGAGTCGAGCCTCCATCTCTCTATCGTTATAGCAGACCCCTTGATGAAACGCGAAAAAGGACAGGTGGATTAGGCACACACTCGCTATCATCTTCTGCGCACCGCTCATCCAGCCTAAGGCGTCTTTATGAGCTTCAAAGTATTGGCGTGTTGTGCGATGTGTGAGCTCGATGTTGTTGCTTTCCTGGCTGGTGACCACAAGTCCCGCGCAGAGAGAAATAGCTCCATCGAAATCCTTAATCACATAGTCGCTATGGCTTTCTTCGTTCTGAGAAACGGATCGATTCGTCTTGATAGCAAGGGCGTATTGTAGCTCTTGGCGTGCCAAGGGCCGTTTGGCTTCAATAACCCAACACAAAATTTGATGGGCTAGGTCGCGATCAGTTGGCTCTTGGAGGTTCAACCTTTCTAGCAACCCATCATACACTATCGACAGCTTTTCGGGGCTTTCTAGCAGTATTCTGAGAGCATCCCTGACGTCTCCTGGCGATCGTTTGGTGATGGATTCGAGAAATGGTTGGACAAGAAGGAACCTCGTAGCCGTGTCAGTCAGCTAGTCAAACAACCGGCACAAACTGCGGCTCTGACAGTTTTACTTACATGCCGTCAACAGCCTTGACTATGCCCTCTGTTACCTCCTCTCGCAGGAGTCTATCATTTTTCAGCAACCCATTAGATCGTTCTATGAGCATGTTGACAACCCGCCTCACGTCTTTCGGGCTCGCCTTGATTTCAAGGTCACGGCAGTTTCTGAATACCTTTGGAAAATCCAGCGAGGTCCGAGAAGTTGTCAGAACTTGGATTTGGCGTTGTTTTTTGGCCTCGAGAAGATAAAACAGCAAGTCATTCTGATTTCTTTCAAGACATTCGTCCAGAGCATCGATGACGAGGAACACCCCAGGAAACATCCCAAAGACCTCAGTTAGAACCGAAGAAAGGTCTTCAGGGCGTACCGGAATGTTCCTGTCTCGGTGACGATGGAACAGCTCTGCGACCGACTGTGGCATCACCAGGCATTGATCGGCAAGCTGCCTGAGTATCGCCGATAGCAAGGACCCCACGTCCTGTTCATTCTGTCTTTGATACTCACAAAATAGGTAGGCGACTCCAGCCCTAGTTCCAGGCCTCAATCCTTCTTGGGCATCTTTCAAAAGGTGAACAACCACGGAGGCGAAGACGGTCTTGCCACTCCCAGCAATCCCATGGCACCAGAGGGTTTGGATGTGTTTGTTAGCCCATTTGGAGTACTGGTCCGAGTTGATAAGGTCTTGCACTGTATCTGGCTGCCAGCTGGCGTAAGACATGGCTAGTCTGTTGGCATGGGTTTGGTGCGTGTCAAGCCAACGTAAGATATCGTTGCGGTCTTGTCGGTGCTTGTCTTGGAAGTGTTAGCGAGAAACGCTTTTATTGACAAATGAAGCTGTGCTTTCCTTCAACGAGAACATCTACTTTCCGATGGACTATACAAGATAACTCGTTAGATCGGGATACGCTCTCCACCGATCTCCTTCTGAGACGGGTCATCACTCACGGCTTTCCATCACCTCTTTCGCATATGCCGTCTCTTGGACATCTTCTTTCAAGACAACTTGCAACAGCTCTTTGGCATATGCCGCTGCAGTGGCTGCAGCATACCGCTGCCAGATTTTGTGCTTGTGTGTATCCGCATAATCGCAAATCCCCCGAATCACAAGACAAGGAAAATCGTTCATCAGACCGGCTGCCTCCATCTCGAAGCACAAGACGTTGAAATCCTTTCTTATTCTCTCTCTGGTCATGCCATGTCTCATGACCCGGTCAGCATAGGCAATGGTACCATAATGGATGACAGGATCATTGTTTCTGCGAGGTTTCCGATTGACCAGGCGCGAGGAGTCGCAATGGCGACAGGGCAACGGTAATTGGTCATCGTCAACCAAGTCATCATCTGATTCTGCCTCGTTGTGTTCATAGTCGGCTTCGTACAGTTGGTCGTACTTGAGATCCTGACGTTGATACTGCTCCTCAAACTCAGGGTTAGCATCCCCCAAGCTCATTACCTTGTCGACCATGGCTGCGACATTCCGTGTGATAGCGTTACGCTTCATCTCATGTAAGCCCTTTAACTTAGCAACAGCATTCATGAGCGGCATAGGCGGCTGGTTGAGAAAGCCCTCGACTTTGAATTCACCTCCGGCGACAACCTTTCCACGATCGTACTTGATGACACCACCTGTCACCATGGTTAGCAAAGAATCTCACTTTGTCGTTGAGTCCTACCAAGTCGTCCTTGAGGAGTACTGACGACAACGTCGCCCAGGCGTATGTCGTTGCTAGACCGGGCGCGGCGGGGGGCTGGAGCGCCACCTCCAATGCCAACCATCAGACCGAAGCGGGTATTGGGGAAACTTCTAAGCATGTTGCCTGCCACAGTTGCAGCAGGCGTGATGCCCATGTTTCCGGCTGGGAGGCAGGCCATGACAATGTTGTGTCCTCCAATCTCGCCCAAAGTATACATATTTTTGTCGCCCTGGGCTAGACCCAGGCTTTGGTGTTCCTCATCCAGCATGCCCGAGGATGCTGCCAGTTCGAGTGGGAGTGCGCAGATCCATCCCACAGTATAATCGTCCTTGGAAAGTTTTCTTGACCGAGACCTATTACCGTAAGAACTCGCGAAATT